>JANPWX010000019.1:1671819-1740175 GCA_024734555.1 Trochalopteron elliotii
TTTCTTTTCTTTTCTTTTCTTTTCTTTTCTTTTCTTTTCTTTTCTTTTCTTTTCTTTTCTTTTCTTTTCTTTTCTTTTCTTTTCTTTTCTTTTTTCTTTTCTTTTTTCTTTTCTTTTCACATTTTTAAGTATTCTTTTCTTTCTCCCATCCAGTTATACAATTAAAAGTATTTTAATTTTAACAAAACACATGGAAAATTATAAAACGATCCACATATTTTAAAACTGGATATGTTAGCCTAACAATTGTAAAATGCTGGAGTATTTGACTACATACTATTATGACTTTTTCATTCCATTTGACGGGACCTCCAAGTCCAACACAGTTTTTGTGGAAGATAACAATCACAGAGAACATCCAAAATGTTTCCTGCTTAGTCTTGTTTGATGCCTTAGTTATTTTTTAATTACACTGATTTCTCCATATAGTTGAGTTGAAACTTGTATTGCAAAATGCCTAAGCAAAAATGTTGTGGACAGAAAAGTACAGAAAGAGAGAATAAACTTCCTTGAGAAATCAGAAGATAACTCAGGTCTCCAAAAGCCAACCCCCTTGAGCCATGCTGAGATATTTGATTACAGGAAAAAGCCTGACTTTCTAAAATATTTTCTGTATTTTTCAGTGTCTTAAGAAGAGGCACTCCCTTGCAAGTGCAAATTGTTTAAAATGTACTCTTCTGGCCTGTTTTTTAAATTTGTTTTCTCTCAATGATTTTTTTCAGGTTTCTTCACTTAGATGTAGCTTGGTTGGCCAACCTTTACACTGACATTAAATTTCAGTACTAATATATGCTCTAACACCCTTGAGAAGATATGAAAGTCTGACTTTTATGGACTTTCTTATTCCTAGATGAACCCATGTGACTTATAAACTTAAAATACTCAGATGAGATGAGGTCCATGATATAAATTTTCCAATATAATGTAACTGACCACTCTATGAATATATCCCAGAAACATTTGGGATCCTCTTTTTCTTTCTCAAATCAACTTCTGATTGACATCTGTTGGTATATATTAGGAATTTGCAAATATTATGGGATTTTTCATCCTACAAAATGCTTTCCCATTTGAACCTCTTAGAAGAAGTTTATAGCTGTACTACACATATTTTCTTAAATCCTAATAATTTTGCTAATTACTCTTTTTCTAAAAAATATGTATATTAACTATTTATTTTTATCTGTAGAAAATCAAAGAAAATAGGTAATTTTACTTTTGGTCATAGACTCAGTGTCATAAGTTCTTTATTTTTTTTTTTTTCCAAAAGGTTTTGTTTGCCATACTTTCTTATAGCCTGAATAGAATTAATATGTCAAAGTTTTTTCAAGAATCAAAAATAAGTTCAGATGGATTAGGTGGGTAAAGGGCCCTCAGCTAATGGAAAGGTCTTTGTGTCAGTGAAAAGAGCAGATGTTCTAACATGAGGATGTATGATAACTCGATTCATACCACCACACCTCCATTATAAAATACTATTTCAGATTCTTGTATTGCATTTTACAGCTGTGTGTTCTTTTGGGCTTTTTCCCTCTAGAAACAGACATAAAATATGTTTTCTTGCTTTCAGAATTGAAACATAATTAGCACATAAGAAACGTGAAGTTTTACATAAATGTAATTACACCAGTTGTAGGTGAAAGGTAACAAGTTTATTTAACTGATAATCTAATAAGAATATTTTGTGTAATTGGAAGAGAAGACAAAAAGAAAAAATAGTCTGAAATATTTAATTAAATAACAACAGATGAATGCAAGTTGCTATCTAATGGCCTCATGTAACATGACACTTCCCATGCTTCAGTCTCGAAAACCTTGTCTTTTATTAAGGAAATAAAAAAGGAGATTTTTTTCCCCCTGATTTTCTGAGTTGCAGAAATACACAGTCACAGAATGGGCAAGATTGGAAGGGACCACTGGAGGTTGTCTAGTCCAACCTCACTGATCAAGACTCATCCTAAAGCACACTAGTCAGGATTGTATCCAGATGGCTTTTGAATATATCCAGAGACAGAGGCTCTACAGTCTCCCTGGGCAAACTGCTCTAGCGTGCAGTGAGTATGAGCCTGCACATGAAGTAGTCATTCTCATGTTCAGGTGAAACTTCCTGTGCATCAATTCTGCTTGTACCCTCTGGTACTATTGCTTGGCACCAAGAAGAGCCTAGATCCATCCTCCTGACAGTCTCCCTTCAGATACTTATACACATTGATGAGGGCCTTCTCAGTTGTCCTTTCTCAGGGCTGAATAGGCCCAACTCCCTCAGTCTCTCCTTTTAAGAGAGATGCTCCAGTCCCTTAATCATCTTTGTCACCCTCCACTGGACCTGTTCCAGGAGTACCATGTCTCTCTTTTCTTGAGGACACAGCACTCCAGATGTGCCTCACTAGGGCTGAGCAGAGAGGCAGGATCACTTCTCTTGACTTACTGCCAATGCTCTTCCTAATGCACCCCAGGATAACATTGACCTTCATGGCCACAAAGGCACTGCTGGCTCAAGGACAGTTTGTTTTCCACCAGGACACCCAGGTTCTTCTCCATAGCAGGTCAGCCCCCAGCCTGTACTGGTCCTTGGGGCTGTTCCTCACCAGGTGCAGGATCCTACATTTTCCTTTTTTGAATTTCAGACAGTTTTTCTCTGCCCATTTCTCCAACCTGTTAAGGTCCTTCTGAAGGGCTCACAGCCCTCCAGGGTATGGACCTCCAGTCTATGAGTGAGTGTTCTTCCCTGCCAGGGGAGTTATCATCTCTGAGTTCACTTGTGTAAGGACAAAGAAACAATACTGGCCTCACAGGGTTCCTCTTTTTCTTATCTCAGTCAACACCAGCTGTAAGCCTGAGGTGGGTACTTTGCACATGGGCTTGTCCCCTGAATGTTTGAACCATCAGTGTTCCAGTCTTTTCCAGCATCACCTGTGAATGCATTCTCCACAGACCTAAGATGATTGGACAATAGTATCCTCTTTATCTTGTCTCAAGTTCCTGTCATAGTCCAAATTCCAATTAGTTGGCCTGTTTGAGGACAGGTGGACTTCACTGGTCACAGATGAACAGCTGCTTCTTTGCAGTCTGCTATAGTGGGCAAAGGTCCTCTGATGATTTTAGAAATGTTTAAGCCATTAAGCATTTGTCACCCATAGAATTTAGCACAGGAAACACAGTTATAGAACTGTGGTCTTTCATCCAGATCTCATTATGCACAATTTAACGATATTTTATAAATACAAGAGGTGAAGTAGATTTCTTTTGTATGAGGACTATGAATGGTATGCTATTGTTATGACTCAACAGGAGACTTTTTACAGATTCTCTAGCAAATCTCAATGCCTCAGAAAAATATTTGTGATTTTTATTTAGTATGTTGGAAAGAACAAGAAGTGTTTTCTAGCTGACTGAAATGTTAAAAGGAATTTATGTAAATCAGGATTATGTCAGTTTCATTAACATGTTAATTTTGAAGTCAGATTAATTATAATATTTTAGATTTTTGAACTATTTTTGTTTAGAAACAGTATTTTCCCCTTCCAGACTATCACCAAGGCAATTGTTCTTTGAAGATATGTTTGAAAGATTTTTTTTTTTTCACAGCTTATGACAGACACATTTGGGGTCTGGAGGAGAGAACAGGGAATATGCAACTGTGACTGCAGCAGCCAGCAAGAAATTCTTATCAATGGACAAAACAGCATTTAGATGGAAATACACAGTTTATTTGTATAACAGATATTCAAAATAATTTTGAGGAATTATATAGTATATTATTTCTTCTTTTAATAACCTAAAGAAAGCTTTTGGAGTTTTGATTTGTTCGGTTTTTTGGGTGGATTCATTTTTTTTTTCCTCTTGGGCAGGTAGCCAATAGTTTGAGATGTTTCCATTGTTCAGAAAAATTGCTGATTTTACTTAGTTATTTCATGTTCAGTTCTGTTGATTTTCATGAGCAAGTCAAATGGCCTTATCAAGCCAGAGAAATCAATTTGCACATTTTCTGTTTTCTAACCACCCTTTTCAGTTAGTACAAGCACTAGTACACAGTTGTTTTGGTTTACATCAATCTTTCATTTCTTCTTATTCCCTGTTGCCTTTGGCATCCTTTCACATACAAGCACACACCATTACACAGGTAAAATACAAGTGCTAGAGCCTCCACATATTTTATACAGCTCCAAGGAACTTATTCTGAATTTCTCAGGTGTTTTATTGAACTGTGGTTTGGGACAGTGACTTCAATTTTTTTTCACCTGCTGCCCGCTTGCTCTAAGTGCTCCCTCCATTTAAACAGGCTGACAAGCAGATTCACTGATACCAGTGAGATAAGTCATTGCTCATTTAACAGAGGCAAGAGGACCTGCAGCTTTCAGCTTTCTCCACTATTACCAGTGTCGGTTTACACTGCTATAAAACATTGACATGTAGGCACTGGGGCTACGCTCGTTAATACTGCTCAAGGAAGTACAACATCTGTGCTTGTCAGACAGAGGGATGGAGCCTTGGGCTCCTTACTCATCACTGCCGTTTGGAGCAAGGGACTTGTAGCTATACACAGGAACTATCCCTCTTCACTGAAACGTGGTACAAACATAATTGAAATGGGAAAAGAAGAGAAGTAGAAAGGGAATATTTGCTGTCCTCTAACATTTCTTCATGAGCAAAGCAAATCTGCCTTCCAACTTTTTGTAGCTAAGAAGTTTGGAAGGATCTTTGTCTTTACTGTAGCTACAAGTATTTGCATAAATGATTAATATGATCCTTCCACAACTGAAAAGCACAATTAGTATTGATAAATAACATTTATATGCTGGAAGGTGGGGGTATGTATCTTATTTGAAAAACAGTATTTTAATTTGTTAATATATCATGGTATGTTCACAGTCTGAAGTTACCCTGCAGGTAAAAGGACGAACCACAACTTATGGCTTTAAACCACAGATAGGGATATATATTCTCTATCCAGAGCTCAGGGTTGTTTCTTTCTGGAGTCTGTGGTAGTGTATCTATGCTGTTTTGCATTCGGTATCCATGCTAATATTCTGGAAGTGGGTCACTCCAAGGGTGTCCCCTGTGAGGTGGGACCAAGGCTGACCATGTTGGATGCAGCTGGTTCCAGCCAATTCCAGCCATCTCTGCAGCAGACCCACCACAGGACAAAGCTGAACACATCAGCAAATAAATATAGAACAAAACAGTGTACAGCAGTGTGAGAGGGAGAGGAAGAAGGAGAAACAGCCCTGCAGACACCAAGATGAGAGTACAAGGAGAGGCTGTGGTGCTCCAGGTGGCAGAGCAGAGGTTCCCCTGCAGCTTGTGGAGGAGACCACAGTAGAGCAAGTATCTCCCTGCAGACAAAGGAGACAACCATGCCAGAGTAGGTGACTACTTCTGAAAAAATCTGCCTGCCATGAAAAGCCCATGCTGGAGGAGGTTCTCCCAACAGGAGCTGCTGCTGGTAGAAAGCACATTCTGGATTGGGTTTATCCTGGAGGACTGCAGCCTGTGGAGAGGAGTGAGACCAGGGCAGCTGTTAAAAGTAGACCAATGGAAAGAATCATGTTGGAGCAGAGGAAAAGTTTGAGGAGGAAGAAGTGTCTGGATATTTTAATGTACTCAGTGCAATCTCCTACTTCCCATCCCCAATGCACTGCTCAGGGTGATGGGAGATAGATGAGTCAGGAATGAAGGAATTGCATCGAGACTGGGAAAAAGAGTGGAGTCAGAGGTATTTTGATTTTTGTCTTTATTTCTCAATATCCAAATTTGTTTTACTTGACAATGAATGAAATTAATTTTCCCCAAGTCAAATCTGTTTTTCCTATGATGGTAATTAATAAATATCTTTTTATCTTTATCTAGACCCACAAGCTCTTTCTTTTTTCCTCCATGCTGCTGAGAAAAGAAGCTGGATGGGCATCTGGCATCAAGACAAGGTCAACTCGCCTTGCTGAAAGTTAAGTATCTGAGCTCTTGCTCCTCTCACTGGACTTCACTCTGTACAGAGTGGATGGAAGTAGGCACCTTTAGAAGGAAATACATCTGACCTGTCTAAGAGTGAGCCGAACAAAATGTTACCTTGATGTTGCCTTGATTAAAAAGAGACCTGGGAGTGACTAGTTCAGTCTTAGATGCCAAGATTTTAGACATCTTATTTTCCACCTGTACTTCAGTCTTTTAAGTTCTGGGTACCAGCTTTGATGTGCTGTCAGAGAATATAAAGTTGTTAGATTTTAGACTTTACTGGCTTTCTTTCCTGCAGTAATCATTAGCAAGAGAATAGTCGCTCTTCTTTTGCATTTAATTTTCACACATTTTATTTCTTTTTTTCTCTTTCCTTTTTTTTTTTTTCTCCTTATTTTCCTTTTATGCCAGAACGAAGAAGGATCAAAATGACAATCAGAGATCTTTGGAAAAGTATTTATAAAATACTAAGGATTATATTAAGTTATATATGTCTTTTGTCCATATGGGCATTTCTCCAGTCTCCTTGATCCCGATAACACCATCCTTCTCATCAGTATCCAAAGGGAAAAAAAGCATTTTTGATCCCTTTTTCCAAAATTTTTAAATTTTTTTGGCTGTTTATCAACACTATTATCATGCAATAATTGACTGGTGACAAGAATCTCATTTCTTAGTGGTCTCTAATGTAATCTGTAAATTATATTACTGAACCTTACTCACTGCAAAATACTTTGTATTTTGACTGGTTGGTCGTACAGTCTCTCTTTTGAGATTTAGATTGCCAGAAATGTAACAGAGAAATAGAATGGCTTCCTGCCAATCAAATTACACACCACTGAAAAGGTCAGATTTATACAGTATATTACTGTCTTTCAGAGATTATACTGGGTATTAAAATTCTCTGATGTTTCATTTCACTGACAAAAACTGTAGTAAGAACAGGAAAAAGTACAGGATGGATCAGGCTTTGTGACCACAGTGTTTATGAGGTAGATAAAGGAAAAACAGAAAAACAAAACCCAAGAAAACCTGACCCCTTATGATTATATTGTGATTTCTAATGTGTGGGGTTCTTCTGATTAGAAAATCCAAATAAAATTTCTTAGATCACAAGTGTCTGGGCAACTCTGAGTTAGAACACAGTAATTTTGTCTCAGAAATAGAATATGAAATGAATTGTGTGAGAAAATTAACAGATCGAAATGTTAAGTAAATTCCATCGGACAGTTTCCTCCTGTAATCTACTGTGTGTTCTGAAAAACTCAAGTGGATGTTCTAGCTACCACTTCACGGCAGGGTGAAATCAAATCTCAGAAACCTTCCATACTGGATAAGTAGCAAAGTAGCATGTCAGGAAAGTGGTTATTTCTGGCCTCAGAGACCCATATTGAAATCAAATTTTAAGTTCATTACTATTTTACCTTGGGACTTTTCCCAAACATACTGTAGTTTATGCCTCAATCATCACACACAAATAGTACCACAGCTTGACATTTTGACTTGAGATTGGTCTATTACCTTATTCCCCAACAGAAAATGATTGCATAAAGGAATGGATAAGTTGCTTTTCATTTCTTTTGGATCACATATTTATGATTATGTTACGGAACAGTTTGTCTCCAGTTTCTCCTCCTCATTGAAGAAAAGTGAAAGTAACAGAAAAAGTAGTAGAGGTTTAAGTTGTCTTTTCATGCAGCCAACTTTTCTACAGTAAAAATCTACTTAGCTGAAGAAGATCACCTAAGCTTAAAATATAACCATAACAGTTAACAAGAAAATAAAGAAAAAAAAAAGATGGAAAGAAAGAAATAAAGGGTGGCAACATAGGAAAAAATTAGATGTTTATAAGAAATAACAAGAAGAGAGTATGATCCCTGACGGGTTAAATATCACCACTTTCCTTTCAGAAAGTAGTTCTTCAGAGTATGTGCCCCAAATCCCCAAATCCCCAAATCAGAAAATATGTTTTTAAAAGGAACTAGAAGTTATATTGAAGCTTTTTTGAAATTTATTTATTTCAAATAAATAATTTCAAATTTATTTACATATTTTGTATATTCTAATCTATCCTCAGAAATACTGTTCCATAATAGCATCCTTCATCTGGTATCTCACTGCATTGTGAGTATACTTTAGAAATACCTTAATGTAAGCAAAAATTTACCAAATGTGTGAACCAAAATGGAATTGTCCCTCGATCCACTAAAGAACAGTGAATGCCATAACTGATGTTGGTAAACACACATAGTATCTAAAGTTGTATGACAAAGATTAGGAGAACTAGGTCAACTTTATATTTTATTTTCTTGAAATTTCACATACTTCATGTGTGAAAATCAGTTTCTAAGTGTAGAATGCAATGGTTTTGGTAGCTTTTACTAGTAAATATTTTTTAATTCCACAGGTATTACTGTAATAGTAGTCACAGATTTGGCTATATTTGAAGCTTTTGATAACTATCAAGAAAATCTGTTCTGCTTTCTGGAGTATGCATGTTAATTGTAGAATCTGAGCTTTCTTTCCCTAATAACTTGATTGGAAATGCTACACCTTAAAATAGAATTTTTAATAAAAAATGGATTTCTCCTTTCTGACACTCCCCTCCCTCAAAATTATGGCCTTCAAACCATTGGTAACATTGAAGTAGGAATAATAATTTCAGATAGATAAAAAAGTAATAACCATTTTGAGAAGAGAATAACGCAATATTTGGCCTAATTTTACTTTTAGAACAAATTTCATTAAGCCATTATAATATTTTGTTCAAGAGATTTGAGAATTCAGAAGTCCATGACCAAGTTTAGTACTTTGATGAACAATGTGATAACATTTTAAACTAAACACACAAATTCTAACAGTTTGCAAATTTTAAAATTTATTTTCATTGTGCTAACATTCCTTGCCAATAAAACTGACATCACTCCCAGCCCTGACTAGGTGTAAATTTAAAATTTATTTTATTCCATTACAGACTTTTAAACTGTAATTTACATTAAACTTTTCAATGTTTACTACAGAAAGATTAGTAGTAATGCATAGGCAAAGCATTGGCAACATGGAGTACTTTTTACTGAAATTTAATATTTTTTAAACTTTTCTGCCTCAGTAATTCCTTTCTTTTCTTCCCTTTTGTTTCAGAAAAATTACTGAACATACCCAAATTATAGAAGCACCCTTACATTTGGTTTTCAAGACACCTTGAAAAGGGGAAGTATTATGTTCATTAAATATAAAAACAGTAGTCAGTATTAGATAATATTTTCCTCTAAGAGTTTTCAGGTGTAAAAATGAGATACAGAGCAAACTACATTTTGTGGTATGTAACTCCTTCTCTAAACTATGAACAAAGCCTATACCACTACGTTCATGGAGTAAATTCTGAATGTCTGGGGAAGATGTTGTATTCAACTGTTGTGGTTTAGCCCCAGCCAGCAACTAAGTCCCACACAGCCACTCTCCCACTCTCCCCAGTGGGATCAGGGAAAGAATCAGAAGAGTGAAGGTGAAAAAACTGACCAGCCAGTCTGATAGCCTTTCTCAATTCTCCTTCTTCAGCATCAATCACCTCTGAAAAAACAGAAATGAAAAAAATTAAAAGAGACTACCACTCAGATAAACAAAAAATGTAGGGAAAGAGTTAGTTTTGGTTGCTCAGATTTATTAATATGGTAATTCCCTTCATGCTAGAAACTTGCACAACTGATTGCTCATTTAATGACATTAAGTCTTGTCTCAGAACTGCACTAATAACTCTGATCTATGCTAAAAATTAAAATCCTGTTGTCACAAATACTGTGAGTGAGCAGCTGGTGTATTGTTTGAAGTAGACATTTGTAGTTTGCATGGGTTGTTCTTTATAAGGTGATAAGACTGCATTTTAAAGTTTAAAGTGTAAATCTAATGTTTTTTAAAAATAAAACCAAACCAAAACAATCAGCACTGTTTTGCAAACTAGGGTCCAACTGGGTATTAAAAGCCGGTGCTGGGCTCTAAATTCTGCTGAGGTAAATGTGTGAGTCTTGTGATATATCAGCTATCATGGATTATAATGCCAAAAGGGATACCAAATGTGACCTACAGTAAAAGCTAGGATTAGCATTCTCAAGTGATAATGTCAACTAATGAAACAACCCATCTAATTTTTAATATTCTGTCTGATGCACAATTAAAACTCTCTATTAGCTAGTCTGGTAGCTAATTTTATCATAATTTACATTTAAAATGTTATTATTGAGCTGAATTTGCTTAGCTTCAGTTTTCAGACATTGTAAATTCTTAAACTGTTGTGGGCAGAGCATATTACTGAGTTTTAAGTTTATAATGAGAGATTTAGGCTGAGATTCATCTAAAAAGAATTTAGCAATGATACTCAGTTGGAGGTGAAGAACCTTAAATTTATGTATGAGTATGTCAGTTTGTAAGTGAGTCAGATTTTGTAGAACCCCTTGTTTTAGACAATGAAGTCAACAGTACTTGGAGGTCTTTTTCACTAGATGGAAGTGAAAGAGGTAGAGAAAAATTGTTCTCTTGACTCTTTTGGCTGAACTCTCCAGGTCTTTACTGACAACAGCCAAGTTTTAGACCTTCACTGCACAAGAGCTCACCAGTTTCAGGTATCTTAATTTGCACCTGAATTACAATTTTCCTGCATATATTTTTTTTTCTATTGAGTGCTGGTAACTCAAATAATTTCCTGAAATCTCAAAAAAAATGTTATGTCTATCCTCTGTTCTTGAATGTGTCCAGTAAGAACATATAGATATCCAAAAGCTTCAAGTCTCTGTTTAAGACTTTTTGTCTCCTTTAAATTCTAAGAATGCTAAAAGTCAAGCAGATGGTTAAGTTCTGTGCTGGACTGAGGTCATTCCTTGTACTTCAGAACATATGCAGACATGGAAAAATTGATTGACAATTAAATGACTGCAACTTATCTTCTGTGCCTATGTTGTCTTCTGATTTTGTTTATTCTACTTTTGTACTTTTCAGATCTCAAGGGTTGCCCATAGCATCTGCTCCGCTGCCTGTGTCTTATATAGAAATCTGAAATATGCCTGCTAATGAACTTCCACACATAAACTGGTTAACACATAGAAGTTCATGAACCTTTTAAAATAGACAGAGAATCACTGTGAAGTTGAAAACCAATACTGATGAATGACCTTAAACTCTAATTATGTTACTTTCTCTCTCCTAAATAGTTATATGAGAGTACTTCCTACTTCCCTGACTGAAGGAAGGAAGTGAAAGCTGGAGAATCTACAAGGTCAGGAAGGAAAAGAGATTTGTTTATTTGCTGGTTTAATTAAGAAATGGATTTTTTTTCCTGAAGGTTGTGGTGCAGTCAAGCTGCATTTATGAGAAGAAAGAGCTGGTGCCAAGGTCCTGCAACCTATATTATAAACATAGATGAAAGCCAAATTATGCTTACACAAGAAAGGGTACAAGGATAGAGGTAGAACTGATTCTCTTCTCCCTATTCATTATTGAGATAGAGAAAACAAGTTACACATTTATTTTCAGTTATTTCAATAATTATCATAATTAATTTATCATAATTAATTATCATAAATAAATTATCATAATTAATTTCAATAATACATCATAAAAGAGTCAAGAAAGTCTTCATGTTGCTTTGACTAAACAATAATTTGTCCAGATTTAAATGGATGTAGATGATTTTATATTTCAACACTGATGCAGCAATGGGTTTATGATCAAATTAAATATGTATATTCATTTTCCTGGGTTTTTTTGGATTAAAAACCCCTAAAACAATACAAAAATAATACGATGGAGTTGTTAAATTCTCAGAAATATTATAAATAGGGAATTATAACTTACTGAATGTTGTTCCTAGATGGATTCCAGAATTTCCTTTGATTCCAGCTATTTCTTTTATATTAATATTAGAATCACTGGTAAAATATTCAGGTGGTCCAATGTCCAGGGACTGATAAATAGTAAACATGACACCAACATGGTGCCAGACATATATTTGTAAATCAACAAATAATACATATTTTACTGTGGGCACGTATCAGTCACTTATCTAAGTACAAATTATATAGCACATTTCAGATGTGGGGATAATAGTGGATAATCGGCTGGACATTGTCTTCTAAAACCTTTTCTTCAGCTAAAAAAGATAGGTATCTTCTTAAATGAATGAAAAGCAAAGTCTTATGGGATTGGGAGCAGCAACAAATCCAAGAGACTGGATGTGGCACTCAATGCCATGGTCTAGTTGAGGTGTTATAGCTGGGTTGGACTCAATGATCTTGAAGGTCTCTTCCAACCTACACATTTTGTGATTCTGTGATTGATTCTGTGATTCTTTGATTCTGTGATTCTGTGGAGAGGTGGGTCCAGACAGTGATGTCCTTGTGTCTGGCCTTAAATACCCCTTGACCTCCCTGGGCCCTTCTCCCAGGTGGGAATTCTGGTCATTTGGCCACTCAGGAGCTGGGTTAGGGGAGTGTGGACCACTGCCATGATTGGCAGCTCTGCCAGGCTGGGATACAGGCTCTAGGGGTAGGGGGTGTGTGCAGGGTAGATCTGCCCCTTCCTGCACACACATGCCTCCCAAAATGTCTCAAGACATCAATCTTTCCAGTCTCTCACACCAGTGAACCAGAAATTTTTGGGCTACAAAAGACACTACTGCATTGTATTTTTTTCTTTCTTTCACTATCTTTCACTGTTCTACCACCACCAATGTTCTGTCAATGGCAATATCCACTTTTATCTGCTAATAATATAGAAGAGGGTGTTTAGTTGGAGAAGAGAGGATGTGTCTTCTAACACTGAACAGCTGAATATGGCAGGGAGCTCTGGAGACCTCATAGTCCAGCCCATATTTGACCAAAGATGAGGTTTGAATGGGCTATAAATGAAGCCTTGCAGAAAGATCAGCTGACTCAGGTTCTCCTTGAAGCATTGTGCCTGCAATTGAGAACTCAGGCTCAGGTCATCTAAGGTTTTGCCTAGGGTAATTCCTTGAGGATGAAAACCCTTGTCTCATTAGGTGAGTGGATCCTGGAGAATCTAAAACCTAAAGAATTTGTAAGTCTGTCAGGCACCATTAACTTTATCTGACATCACAAATCTGTATTCAAATGTTGGCAGAGCTTTAATTGATCTCCTTGATTTATCTGGTTTAACTTATCTGTAAAATTAATCTATCTCATTTTAGCATGTTATTTTTCTCAGTTTTATGAGGACCAGGGCTGGCAAATATAAGACTACTTCTAATCATCTGTAGCAGTCTACCAGAAAAAAAAAAGTGAGGGGGATTCTCAAATGTCCTAAGTTTCAGGAACTTGTTGCATACTTTTGACTTTCAAATTCTGCTTTGAATTAATTTAAATGTATTTACAATGAATTTTAGTTTAATGAAGACTTTTGCTTCTGACCAGGATGGGGAAAAGATTAAAAAAAGTCACTAGTTTGAAAATTATGGATGTCAACAAAGACAAATTTTTAATGTTCAAATTTCACATAGCACTGAGCCTGATTATTTCTGCCTGGGCTTATTCATCTCATTTACATCAGTGAGTGAAGATGCATATTTGAATGGGTTTAATAAAATTCCTGTTACATTACTGCACCACTTTTCTGTTACATTCCTGTGTTGAGAAATGTCAGTAAGTAATTGGAGCATGTACTGGGGAATATAAACCAGGAATGTATTTTGGGCCCATGTCATGAAATGTGATTTCTCTTGCACACTAGAGGTACTCACAGAGCAGGAACAAGAAATGTATAATGCTGTGTCAGAGCTTCAGAACAAAGTACTGCTATTAGCATACTTCATTTTCCAGGATGTTAATTCTTCCCAAGGCTTTACCACTACTGCATTCTATCCACATGTGCCTTCAGCCAAAATCTTTTCTTTTGCCTTTTTTTTCTTACAGTCACCTTTTATTAACCACTAAGATGATCCTAAATCTTGATTAAGAAATACCACCCTTGATGCTGATGAAGGAAAAGCTTTTGTGGATAATCATTTGTGTACTTCAACCACTGTTCCCTTTTTGATTATTGTGAACTAGTAGATAGTGTAAATTTTATGCTGAACTGGGATTCACAGACAATGTTCTTATATGAAGTTGTCTTCTTATAATGAAATTATCATAATCAATAATTGTTGGAAATATATCTGAGAGAGAGAGGTCTTTCAATCAATTTTTGTCTTTTTTCAACTGCTGAAAGTTATATATCTTTTACTGGTTCAAAAAGAGCAGAGAAAAGAGGAAACTGGCAACTGACTGTCTTCTGTGTCTTCCTATGTTAGAAGTCCTAGTCCATATTCAGAGACAGTTTTTCCTTTTTAATGTATCTAACACAGCTTTTTTTCTTGAACAAAAAAGAGAGGGAAAGAACCAAATATTCTGTTTCACTAAAAATTAAATCTGTTTCACTGGGTTTGTATTAACCTAGCTGTAGAAATCATATGTTTCCATCATTTGTTTTAGAAGGTTTCAATTTGAGTTTTCCACTGGAGCAGCTGTTAAGAGACAGCTATTACAATGTTTAGAGAGATGCCTCTGCCTGAATTAAGGTGCAAATGAATTAATGTGCCAGTCAATAGTATGGATGTTATGTAGGGAACATGAGAGAAATGAGAGGAAGAGAGAAATGAAAGAGAGAGAGATGAGAGAAATGAAATGAGAGAGAGAGCAACAGATTAAGTAGAAAATATCATCACGCTGTGGATCCCAAGGGCATACTTGATCATCTCTGTCTGGTCTTCCTGGGCCAGGTGGGAATGCCCAGGTGCCTCCCCTGGGATTGCGGGGAAGTTTGACAGTCTCTTGCAGAGTCTAACAGGCTCTGGATCTGTTGCATTGCTCTGCATAATGTGCAGTGTTCTGCTGCAAAATATCAGGAGTGGGTCCAGAAGAACACTTTGGGGGTCTTTGATGGTTTATGACACTCCCTAAGATACCTCTCACGTGAATATCCCATGGATGTGGCCTTCCCGGGGTGGGGGGTTTCATAGTTGAGGCAAAACATCGGGTTTTGTAAGGGAGGATGCGAGTTCACTTCCTCTGATCTGAGGTTATGCCACACAACCCAAAACTTTCCTCCTTCCTCCTTGAATGGGGAGGTGTGTGTGTGTGTAAACCTGGCTGAATCTGTGGACTATGGCCTCCCCTACCTCAAACCCAGCCATGGATGATTTTCAGAACTGAGTTTGGCTTTCCTGTGAATGCATTTTTCTCCTTCAGCTTTGTTTACTTCTTCCTAGACCTGAGATAATGGGACAATAATGTCGCCTATATCTTATCTCAAGTTCTCTTAGGTGGCTTAACTCACAGTCCAAAGTTCCAGTCAGGCATATTGAGGTAGGGGTGGGCTTTGTTGGTTGCACCTTCTTTATACACTTTTCCCATAATGAACAAAACTCCTTCCTAATAATGTTTAAGTCATTGACCATAACATTTCCATCTCTGTCAGCAATTAACTACCCCAAGTAAAGAAGTCTTTAGTTTCTTTACTTTTTCTCAGTACATGAATATTTAAATATTACAGACTAAATTAAACCCTTTATCAAGAAGGATTGGGAGAATCACTTCTCAAAAGAGTGATATGCAGATGCACAACACTCTTCAAAGAAGTGGCATGAATTCCTGCTAATCCCTTCAGACATGAGAGAAAAGCACAAGTTTTCTGCAGCCTAGATATGGATGCAAACCATTGAGCTGAAGAAGCAAGAGGAAACCATTGTGTTCTTACTATGCTTTTAAATGAAACTACTTTCTTGCTACCACTGTTTTCCTAGAAAGAAAAAAATGTAGTTGTCTGGACTTATACAAGGTAACTATTTATTTGAAATTGACAGATATCTTTTTGAAAAACATTGATGCTTTATTTAAAAATCATTAATATATTCACATTGTGGTTTTAAATTTAAAGAAAAATATTTATTTAGATTTGGCTCAAGAAGGAGAGAAGATTAGAACACAAAAAAGAAAATCATCTAGAGTTGCTAATTCTGTTTTTTTTAATTTTTTTTTCCTGGCGGACAGAATTATGATCAGCTGAAGAGCAAATGAATGAAATAACTTAATCTTTTGTTATCTACTGCTATATTTTTGGAGATGAAAGCTGACTTATGTGCACTCAAGACTTTCATGAATTTGGATACAAACCAGAGCGCTTCATTAATCACTGCTGTAGGGTCATGGTTAAAGTGAACGTTGGATAGTCACATTTGGCTAACACTTTCAATATCATCAGATAGATTTTTCTTTTGTCATTTCCTGTCTCGTATTGCAGTTTATAATGGTCATATTTTGTTCATATGTTCTGTTTTGATTAATAGGGGAATATAAGAGTCTAAGAAAGTTACTTTTCTGCTTTTTGGGGTTTTTTTGGGGTGGGCAAAATGTTAATTATAGTTATCTATTAAAAAAAATTAAAAAAGTGTTCCTAAATTGAATCTAATGAATTAAATGAATTAGAAGTTAACAAAATGTCTCATAAATGTCTGATCTACTGAGGACTGACTAATACTAGATGTGGAATAGGCCCTAAGTATCTCATAAGTCATGCATAAGGGGAATTAATTTCTCAGTACTATTTTGTTATCTGGTTGTTGTTGGTGGAATTTTTTACATGTTTACACTCTATTATACATTTCAGTAAAGCAAAAATGAAATTATAAGAACAACTGAAATAGAGAAATTTTTAGTAAGCCTGGTAATCAGGAAGTGCATATAAATCACATCAGAACTGAAATGGTAATAAAAATACAAAACACCCTTACAGATTCTAAACCACATATACTTCCACTACATGCAACTTAACTGTCAGAATTTGAGCCTTTTTTTCTATTAGAGATGAATTAGAATGATTTGGGTATTTTTACTCATTTCCTTAAAAAAATGTTATTTTTGTCAAAGAATTTAAAAAAGTTAAAAAACTTTAATGTAAGAAGAAAATTCTCAGGATTGCAATCAGTTAGAGAATCAAAAAAACCTGAAACCCCCTCACAAAATTATATGATTAAAGAGGGTTAAAATTCTGCTCTTTAGAAAGGTACATGGAGAACAATATTAAATTCCCTTCCAAATGTGTTGTGAAGACAGAACTTCTCTTTGAGTATTTCAGAATGAAGTCCAGTAAACCTGTTTATGGTAAAGGTCAGCACATATGTTGTCAGTTTGATTTATATTTAAATACAATCTTATTCAGCTGCCAAATAAATAACTATGAATTATTTGGTTTATTACAATGGGATTAGGATAAGAATCTAAATAATTAAAATTTTTAGAAGAATGTTTCCAAATCTAATGGTACATTGTTTTGAATATTATGGCAGAGGGCTTGGGAAAATCAAAACCAAAACCAAAACCAAAACCAAACAACTAAAAAAAAAATTGCAGCCTGTATAATATCTTAAGCAGTAAAGTTAATTTATTGTCCGAATAGTTGTTTAAAATGTCTTTTTTTAATTGTGTCTTCACATTTTTTCACTTTCTCTCACCTCAAATTAGTTACAGAGTAATACAAACATTTCCCTTTGTACTCTTAGTGCACCGGTAAAAATTCCATTGACTACAAAAAAACGAATAAGACCTACGAGGGGAAGCTAGTAAGTTCAATAAATTCTACAAAGGCCTTTTAAAATGCATCATCTACTTGCTTCTTCATACAGGCTGAGACTGCTTCTTTTAGCATGGTCTGGTATGTTTTGTCTAGGTTAAGAAAAATAAATCTTGATTGTAGGGTTTCCTCAAATTTCCAACAGAAAGACTAATTTTTATTGCTAATACAATTGTGTATCCAGAAAGACATTGAATATTTTTGCTGATAGCAAATGGCAAATACATTGTAGGCTCATGATATGTAAGCAGTGACTGACAATTGCAAGGAACATATAGTTACCCCAAAATCAAGTTATTATTTTGGCAAATCCATATAGGTGTAGTTTTATATCTGCAAAAGATAAGACTTGATGAAAAGATAAATATTTTCTCTTATTTTCTCTGTTGCTATCAAAATTCAGTTGCAGTTACTATATTCAACTTTGCATGCTCAGAAGAAGAAAAGTCCTCTTTCCGGGCATGTTCTACCAACATGAGAACTTTGAAATATCCTTCCTTCATCTGTAGAGAGTTATGTCAATTATTTTTCTTATTAAACTTCCTAACTTATTTTCTTATTAAACTCCCTAACATAAGCCAAGTGTTTGTTACCTATAAAATATTTAAATGACACGTCATGTAATTTAGATTTCCTGGGGCCATTTGACTTAATATAGTCAGGATTATTTCCATTTTTTTTTTTGCTTAATAAAATTACATTTATAAACCAAGATTCTGAATTTTCTTTTTATTCTATGTTAAAACATCAAAAAGCACGTTTATGATTTCTTTTGCAATTAATGAGAAGATTTTTTTTTTCCAGTTGAGAGGAGTATCAATCTCTTTGCTATTTTCCATTTTCATGCATTTTTTTCCCTGGTGCTTCCTAAAAGAAGGCAGTAGTGAATTTCACCCTATAGCTGAGATAGCAGCTGTCACCAGCTCTTGGTTTCCATCACTGCAAATTAAATAGTGTTGGCAGTACTTGCTTATAAGCTCTTACTTGATTCATAAATTATTCTGTCATTAATGCCTAATATGCCTATTCTGTTATTGTAATTTGGGACGATGATGACTTTCCTTGTCAAACCAAATCATTATGGGGACAGTAACAAGCAAGTTCTGAGCAAAAACCAATGATAAAATTAATATTATTGTATCATTTTTGCAAGGTCAAAAAATATTTACATTATTTTTCCCTACTAGTACCATTTCCTGTTTTTCCACGTCGCTGTGATGGCATAGGCAGATACATTTCTCTTCGTGGAAGTGCTCCAGGTGTCTCCTGATATGTGAATATCTTAGCAACACCTAGGGCACTTTAATGCTTTGTAAAACTTATTAGCCAACATGTACTGCTATTAATTTAGTATACTACCAGAACCAAGCCCATCAGCCTCCTGGCATAAGAATTTATCTCTTGTTCTAATGGAAAAATCCATATGTAGGTTTTATCTTGAGCCACTATTATGATTCAGTATTCAAGTTTGTAATCTGAATTATTTTTCTTCCTGACTGTAACGTCACGAATTAAATATATGATAATAGATGACTCCACAGTGAGTACATCATAATGTAACATACACAACCTAAGATGAATAGCAAGAGAGTCTCAGAAATAATCACTCAACACCATATTACACCTTATCTCTTAATGCAAAGAATGGTTAACACTTGCTTTGTTTTCATCCTCAGGCTTATGTACGTGCTCTTAAGACAAAAAGACTAAATAATTTTTCTATTTTTGAGGATCCATCAGGGTAGGGGTGGTTGGATGAATGAGACTGGGAGGTCTTTTTCATTGGGAGATGTGAATTTTATCATGAAAAGGCTTTAAAATGTGAAATTTTGAAGGGTTGCCTCATCACTATATATTTTATTCATTCTGTTACACACAAAATATGAAAACAGGGATGTAGTCACATGCTGAATTAAATTTCATCACTACTTGTACTTTATTGCTATATTAGAAATACCAACTCTTCACACTATAAAGGAGTTCTTCTTAGTTATCTTTATAATAAACAAAATAGAGTATAGTAGTATGTCACCAGGCTACCACATTGCTTATTATAGCAGAACTACATACAACAATTATGTTTAATATAATCCAGACTCCCATCAGGAGAGGGAGATTGCCTTCTTTCAATAGTTACTTTTATAAGTTACCTCTGCATAATTTGCAGTTAACGTTATACTTAGAGCTGTTTGAAAAGGCTTTAAGAGCATAACCATTTTTGTTTATTTGGTTTTTAAATAATTGCTCCATGGTCATATTGAAAGAATCATGTTATGAATTGTAGACTGAGGCATGTACCTTATATAATATTATCAGGAGGGATTTGTTTTGTTTTTTTTTTTTGTTTTCTGTACATGGGTTTTAGGTCATGATTGATCAATAGAGTTTATTCAGTCTGTGGAAAGGTATATTGTAACACAGCGCCAAGATGAGTTTGAACTGTTAAAAAACAACCACACAATGAGCAACAAAAATGAGTCTTCTGTGCTGCTACCAAAATCAATTTCAGTAGCAATCACATTATAACGGTATGCTTGTAACACAGTGAAAAGGTCAGTATAATTTCTTGCCTAGTTAGCAATGTAACTTTCAAGCTTCTCTGGGCAGGAGTTGTGATCTGGCAAAGTGTCTGGCAAAGTCATTTTCCCGCAGACCTTGTGTTTGTCACATTGTTCTCCAGAGCTGAACTGTTTGTCTCTAGCATTCTTAACTTCACAGCTTGCTTTCTTTTCTGTCTTGATTTCTTTTAGCAAAATTAATGATAACTACATACTTCTTGTCATTAAGAATTGACATTGCAGGGCACCAATAAAAAATGGCTGATTTTCATGTTATTGTTTTTAAACATTCTACCCTTAAACCCTTCACAGTTTTGTCACTGCAACCAGAGAATGTTATTGCTCTGTGGTTGCACCATCCCCAAAATCCCAGAATGTGCTTTGAACAGTCAGAAAAAAGAAATCTGGAATGTAATTAGGTAACATTTTCATTCCTTATGACCTGGTATCTCTGTTATACTACAGATGTCTGGGTGAAAGTGGAATAACTCCCAAATAATCACTTCCTCTACAAATGGCAAGGATCATCAGTATGATACAGAACACTTGCTAATGCAAGTATATTCTTCTATTTTGCCCTGAGATAGATGACTGAGAGCAGCTGTTACCTACAATACTAAAGATTTTTTTTTTGTATTCATTTAGGGTAATGTCTGAGTTTTCTTCTGATTTAATTTTTGTTTTCTCTAACAGATGTTTACACAGTTAAAGTTTTCAGTTAAGTACTGGAGGAGCATCTGAATTCTGAGAGGTTTTCTGTTACCCATTAAAATCAATTTTCCACTGATTTCAGAGAAAACAGGGCAGGACTCTAGTTCATTAATGCGATAGCTAGAGTGAGTGTGGATGAAACTTGAAGTTTATTTAGAAAATACTACCTTTTATGATCAAATTTCACAACTTTATGATGATGTTTCACAAATAAGAATT
Organism: Trochalopteron elliotii; assembly: GCA_024734555.1. NCBI lineage: Eukaryota > Metazoa > Chordata > Aves > Passeriformes > Leiothrichidae > Trochalopteron > Trochalopteron elliotii. The sequence continues at coordinate 1,692,873 of JANPWX010000019.1, forward strand.
GATAGACTGTTGTAGCATTCTGGCTGTTAAATTTACTATTTATTCGTATTTAGAGTAGTAGTTTTTATTCTACATTTTTTTTTTAATTATGTGCCACATGCTACATATAAAACCTGTATTCTCTCCAAAGAATGTAGCCTCCACTCACTGCCTACTAATCACAGTAATCAATGCTTTCATAAGAAACTGACACACAGAATGTCCAAATCTGCATTGTAGATCAAAATTTTCATCTTGAAAGAACAGCAGACATTTAAAAATACCTCCCAAAAGAAATATTCTTAGTTCTTTTGCTAAATATATTCAAATAAATACTATGAAGGAAAAACAATGAAAACCTTCAAAAGAAGACTGATAGAAGGAAAAAAATAATTTAAAAGAATTAAAAGAAAATAAGATATGAGGAGAAATTAACAGTATGTAAGAAATGTCCCATATGCTTGAGTATTAAAAACACTTGAATTTCTAACATTTTTTACCAGTTTGGTAGCATGTATCACAGTAATTTGCATTAGAAACTATGGTCCTAAATAAGTTATAAACTTCAAAAATATAACTCCATTTAATTTTTTGTCATGTTTTACTTATTTAATTGCAAAATTACAAAATATTTATGAAAGAAAAACCAGTTAAATCTCTTGGTTTCTGGAAAATTGATCCTTGATTTTGTCCCACTGGTATATGATTTACAATTAAAAGTCATGTTACTGGGTTCAGAACTTTTTATTACACCTCTGTTTCACTTCTTCCTTTCCTGGAATCTTTTACTATCTCCTGCTATTTTGGAGAGAAAACTATCAGTTCTCCTGCCTATTTGCCTTTATATCACATCTATCTGATTGCGTTATATTCCCTTCAATTGCTTTTGCCACTTGGGGTCTTAAGAGAGGAAAACTGTCTGCAAGATGATATTTCAAAACCAATTTAGCCAGCTGTCATGCACTGTTTTCTGAAGTAGCAGCACAATCAGTAGGTGATACAATAATACCGATGGGTTTTCAGATGTGATGTGTCTCATGCCAACAATATTTCTTAGTTAAAACACTTTTGTGTCCCTTAAACATATCACTGTATTAGAATTTTCTGATGCTTTGTGACCTGAAAATAAAAATGGTGTTCCAAAATATATTAATTCCATCCAATGACCAGTTTCTGCCTGTACTTACAAAGTGCTTGCAGAGTAAATTCCCGATCTGAATAAGTACATCTACAGGCTTTACAGTGATTGTGATGGAGAGTACAACACTGACTAGAGACAAAGTAAGTGGCCCTCAGCTTCATCAGTTTTTAGGTATAGTTTCCCTGGAAATTTTCTCTAGAAATTATTCTCTATTTTCCCATAAAAGTTAATTCTGTGTCTTTTATGTAAGTAAATGAGGTAGGTTTTTCTACTCTACCGAAATAAACAAACAAAAATCATTAAACTTGCTGACCAGATCCTAAACCTCTGACAAAGGCCCAGGCTGGCAATAGAGTGGGTTTGCCAAGAAGCTGCCTTGCTGTTCTTGAAAGGGATTGATAAAGGAAAAGCTTCTGGACACCTGTGGTGAGCAGGAGCAGAGCCCCCCACACCTGTGATGTAAGGGCCAGGTTTTTTTAGCTCCACCTCTCTATCTCTGTTTCTCTCTCAGTCTTGCTCTGGTGTGTCAGTCTCCCACAATGAGAGCTCAGTACTTTCGTTGTGAAGGTTGTCTTATGCTCAAAACCCCATATGTTAATTTGGATTTTTTTGGAAGTTAAGAGTGCACAGATTCAATATGTTAAGTCTAGGTAAAAGGTTCCTGAAATACAGGAATTTGGAAAGAGATAAATAAGCAGCTTTTTTAGAGGTCAGTAGATTCTTCCTCAGACCTTAGGCTGAAACTGTTTGAGCTCAGACTCCCAGTGGCTTTTACATTGCACTATTTTTCTGAGAAAGTGGCATTTAAAATTATAGCCTTAAACAAGTAAGGCACACCTCTTGCTCTATGCATGTGTAGTCTTAAAAATCAAATGGAGTATACTGTGCAAGGAGGGACTGATTTGCAGGAATATATTTTAACTACCAAAACTCCTAGCATTTGAAAATATTTGCTGCCATAAGGAGGTATGAAGTAGCTTTTTTTTGTGTACAGTGTAAATAAAACATGTCCCTCTTTAAGAATTCAAATAATGCATTTTTCCTGCAATTCAATTTCCTTCCAGAACAGGCTTCTTCCTTCAGATGTGGGTGAAGAATGCAGCAGGGCAAGGGAGACTGGAAGGTATATATGCCCTCTGCAAAGGTTTGGGGGTTTTTCCTGTATTTTTTTCAATGTTAGGAGTTCTGTCTCTCCTCTCTATCTACCTTGTAAGTACTGTACTTCTGTGTGATATGTGGATGCATGTGCTCAAATATACAGGGAATGCACAAACTTGTACAGATTATGCCACATTTTTCAGATCTGTGATTTCAGAGTGTCTTCATCTCTCTGGAATGGTTTTATTGAGCTGAAAATCTTACTGAGTTCTCTACTGTAGTAATAGAGAATTTTTTTTTTTAGACTTCATTGAAATTTGATGTATTTCATAAGTAAGATAAAACCAAGAGTCCTAACCAGACCATTTAACACAGGACTCTGGATACACGGTGCTTCTGAAGGTCAGCAGTGACTGATGCTGTACATTCTGTCCGTGGCACTGACTGAACCACAAATCCTTGTCACAACACAGTTATCTCAGTGTGTTCTGGTTATTAATTTTTCCATTGGCAAAATTTTTAACATGTCACTGAAGAAAAGATTCAGAATGTATAAATAAGACCCACCAGATTTGTGAGAGAAAATTGGCTTCCTGGCTGCAGCTGAACTGCTTTTCTTTCATGTCACACAAGCTGGATATCCTCATGGGTTCTAGAGACCCTCAGGACATGGTCTTTTTCTTCTTTTCCCAAACTCTTTAAGTCACACAGAGGTTGTAGAAGGCTACCATTTGGAGTGGGCCTGAAAAACTCTGTCTCTGAAAAGGCAGTAACTAGGTCCAAACTAATTTGAAATCTGAAAGGTCTAAATGTTCAAAAATTAAGCTGAGAAATTATTCATAAAAGCATTAGAGGAACTGGTTGTGGGTAGATGAGCAATAGAGGGAATAAGTCTTAGGCCTTGCTGGAAAGGTCCAGCTGCAGCAAAGGCAGGAAGTCCAGACAGGTTAAGCTCAAAAAAGAAAGTGTTGAGGTATGTGTAGTGTCTAAAACACATGCCAACTTGTGACATTCTCTTGTTGCTAACAAGATTATAGAGCAGAAAGGGTGTCATAGAGCAAAGAGCTCTCTTCATACACTAGTATGATTTTAAATATGTTGACTTTCTGGGGGATCAGAATAAATTAAATTAGAAAAATAAATGGAAATATTGACAAATATGGTTTGATTTTCAGGAAGAAGCGAATGGAAAAAGAAATAAACAGATATGTTTTAACTCATATTCATAATTCATAACATTAAAAAAAAGTCACTGATTTGGGATATAGATTAGGTTCTCTGTGTGCTCCAAAAGGACAAATTAGTGTAATGTGGGTTTTTTTTGATGTGAATTTGTCTGAGTGTTTTGTGGTACACACTCAAGAGTGCTTGCGAGGCATTTGGTGTCCTGTTCAAAAGTCACACATTTGTGCAGCTCTGGAGCACCCCCAGGCAAAGCAGACCCAAAGAGTTCCAGCAGTTGGCTTTCTTAATAAGTTATGCATGCCCAGAAGCACCACCTGATACAAGAACCATTCCATCTAAACATGCAGTATGGAAATAGTCTTGGAGAGATAATGGATCACAGCAAATACAATCATCATCATTTCCTCTTTGCACTCTATCTATAGGTAATAGAAATAGGAGTGATTTCATATAATCACAGGATGGTTGAGATAGGACAGAACCTCTAAGGGTTATCTGCTCAAGTACAACAACATAGAGCCAGCTAACCAGGACCAAGCCCAGACAACTTTTGGATATCTCCAAAGAGCCCTGGGCAACACGTGCTAGTGTTCAGTCACCCTGTTCAGTCACTGTCAAGTGAGGAAGTGTTTCTTCATGTTCAGAGGTAACAGTGTTGCAGATTGTGCCTCTTGGCTCTTGTCATGTCACTGGGCACTACTGAAAAATTCTGTCCTCTTTGCATTATCCCTCAGGTATTTGCATGCATTAATAAGATTTCCCCATCAGCCTTCTCTCCCCCATGCTCAACAGTGGCCAACTCTTTCAGCCTTTCCTCAACAGAAAGATGCTCCAGATCCTTAATCATAGGAACATAGAATCATAGAATACCCTTAGCTGGAAGGCACTCACAAGGATCATAGAAGTCCAACTCCTGGCCATTCACAGGACCACACCAAGATTCAAACCATGTACCTGAGAGCATTGTCTAAACACTACTTAAACTGTCAGGCTTGATGCTGACTTCCCAGAGGAGTTTGTTCCGGTGGTTTGCCCAACCACCCTCTGAGTGTAGAAACTTTTAATAATATCAAACGTAAACCTCCCTAGACACAGCTTCAGGCCATTCCCTCAGGTCCTGTCACTGGTCACCACAGAGAAGAGATCAGTGACAGCCCTCCCTCTTCCCCTCACAAGGAACCTGTACACCACAATGGAGTCTTCCCTCAGTCGTGTCTTCTCCAGGCTGAACAGACCAGCTGACCTCAATTATTTACCCTCAAGACTATTTTTGTTGCCCTCCTTTGGACATTCTCTAATAGCTTAATTAGAGAAGATTAATTAGAAGCTTAATTAGAACACTGCGTACAATCCTCAAGGTGAGGCCACTCCAGTGCAGAGCAGAGCAGGACAATTCCCTCCCTTGCCCAGCTGGTGATGCTGGGCCTGATGCTCCCCAGGACAGGGTTGGCCCTCCTGGCTGCCAAGGCACTGCTGACTCATGTTCAACTTTCCATCAACAAGGACCTCCAGATCCCTTTCCATGGCTCTGCTTCCTGGCCTCTCATTCCCCAGTCTGAACATACAACCAGGGTTGCCTCTTTCTGGGTGCAGGATCCAGCACTTTGTTAAACTTCATACAGTTAGTGATTTCCTGGGCCATTCTTGTGGCCTTTATCTGGGCTGTCTCCAATATGGCCTTGTGTCTCTTGTGCTGAAGATCTCAGATTTGGAGACTCAGATCTGGATAAAGTACTTTAAGGGTGGCCTCACCAGAGCTGAATAGAAAGGGAGGTGATCCTTCCCTCATCCTCCTGGCAATACTGAGTCTGATGTAACCATTTGCCTTTGCAGCAGGGGCGCATTGCTGGTTCATTTCTACCATAAGTGTAACATAGCCTTTTATACCAATGTGTTCAGGTTAGGGGAAAATATTGAGCCATTTTGCATGCAGAATCTAGTTACGTTTGTATCTCAACTTCAACCCAGCTGATAACATTAACTATGTAAACAGCTAACATCTCCTACAAGAAAAATGTCTCAATTCAATAAAAGCCAAATCAAACAAAATTCCCTGAAGAAATTAACTGGAAGTGAAAAATATCAGTGCTTCATTAGCACAGAATTGCATTTTCTAGGTTATGTCTTTTAGTGTGCCACAAAAGTTCAGTTCATTAAAATGCAGATTTCTGAAAACAAACACAATGAAATCCAGAAAGTATTGGTGTCTAATTTTATAATTTCCCATAAATGCCCGACACAATAAGCAGTGTAGACATAGCTTCTGTCTTTGAACTGTGCTGGAAAGGAAGGTGCCTACAATCTCCCTGCAGTCAAATGCTGAGGGTGAATTTAGACCATACAATGGAACACAATGTAGTTTCCAAGGCTTGTGAAGATGAGAGCCAGTATAGCTGCATAACCACTGCAGTCTGGAGAGAAAAGATTTATTATTTTGGTGCAGGATTGTGTGACTGAAGCTATATTTCTTCCAGACTTAACCTGGCTTGTATCCAGACATTTCAAGCCCACTGTACCCTGCAGAACTTTGGAGGGTCACATTAGTGAGTATAAAGGCCCCACAGACATCCCCTTAGTTTAGTCTACACAAATACAAAAAAAAAAATCTTTCCTGTCCAAATTACTTCTATTTCTTAATCTACTTATCTGCTCATAATCTGCAATTTTTCTTGCAGCTGAAAGGCTTGAGATACCACCTACTAATCTTAACTGAACTAAAGATATATTTTGGTCTTTGAAATTATAACAGATGCACTGTGCAAAAATGCCTCAATATTTATTATGTTATATATACCAATTTCTTGCAGAAAACTAATGTAACATTGTCTTGATCAAATTCATTGTACAGCCATAAAAATATGAGACTGAAATTTCAAAAATATTTAAATCTTACTTAAGTAAAGACATCAGGAGAAGTCCAGGGTAGAGGTCTAATAATTAATTTTGTGTATTCTGCAACTATCACTGGATATATTGTGTTCTCTGTGAAATTGTGAGGCCAGTAAGACTAAAATTAGCATTGTGACTGATACTATCTTAACTTTATTTCATACCTTTTATATAAATATATGGAACTGCCAATCTGTGATATTGTGAGCAAAGTAGCAAGGATCTGCTACAAAGCAGTCCTAAGTCTTCATATTTATAGAAACTGTTAGCATATTTTGCAAACTACCAAGGATTCAAAAATATGCATATTGGTGTTTCAGTTTAATTATATTTGCAACCATTGTAAATATTTAGGATAACTTCAGTAATCTATTATAAATAAGAATTTTTACCTCTGAAGACTTACTGCAGTATGCAAAATAACGGGTACTTAGTTTTTAACTACTGCTGAAACGGGATATATTAAAATTCTTTCAAGACAAAAGAAGCACCCATGGTTGTATGTATATAACATTTGTTTCTATAATCCATTTATCACAAAGAGGTATGAAAATATTCTTTCAGGAAACACAGTAAAGGAAGGAAAAAAAATCCATTCGAATTCAAAGTTTAAATACAAAGTTAAGTCATGTGATGCATAGATAAAGTAAAAACACAGGGGAATAACTGCACAAACCACAGGCACAGTTGCAGCAGAGATGTCTGGAAGCTGACTACATCCTTCTTACTTTATTTGGTAGTCAGATTGCTTCTTGCTGCATGGAAAAAAAAAAAAAATCTTGCATTACGTTCTCTAAGGCCCATTATAGCATTTTATTAAATCCAAGAGTTGCCTGAGAAATTCTCCTTCAGACTGTACCTTCAGCAGGGAGTTCTCAAGGAGTATGCAGTTCTCAGCATTCTGCAGAGGCACTGACAGTAGATCCATATTCCTTCCTACCTCTGGCCACGTCCTTGTAGAGCACAGTGCATACATTCAAGGGAACAACAATGTCCCCATTTCCTGCACAGCCTGCAGCTGACTGACGGATTGTTATCTATCTCTGCATGTTCTGCATATCTCCACCTAACATATCTTTACTTTCATGAATAAATTACAAAAGGCAGCTCAGCCCTGTCATATCCATGCTTCACACTAAGTGTTCTGAGGGAGCCTGGAGAGCACAGTCACTTCACTGGAAGAGACATAATTAGAAATGAATCGCCAAATGTGGTATCAGTTTTGGCTCTTAAAGGCTAAAGAACAAAGGTCACCATAACCTGTGACTGCCCTTGCATATTTGTTAGTTTTTTGTGATTTAGAGTTTTGTCATCAAGTAAGTTGAATTTTGACAAGAGAGTTGGTTTTTTTTCTATCATGCATATGCCCAGCTCTAAGATAGGTAGATTTATTCTTTGAGTCTTGAATAGCTAAAATGTTCACATATATTTTATGTATGAGCTGTATATTTCTCCACTGAACTTATGCAATTAAAAAAAAAAAGAGAAAAAATATGGAAATTAAAATAATCATTACTTTGTGTAATTTTTTCCCAACTTAGAACAGTTTGTGTCTGTTTGTTTGTTTCCTGATGATTTTAAGTAGATTTCTGTTGACTGCATTCCTGAAAATGAAGTCCTTTAGGTTCCATCATCCAGCATCTATGAGACATAAACATTTTTAAAATAACCACTTAGTTTTAGCCTAATCACATGGGCTCTAATAAACTCTCACATAGCTTAGATCCACACTGCTGTCTTTCACAAAGCTACCTTAATTTTGATGTTTCCTGTAGCAAAACCAGTAGTATAGCTCATATCAAAGACCTGTGAGCCCATACAGTAATCAAGACTAAATAGTAACAAGTAGCAGTTGAAGTGGGATAATCAGGGTTAGATCAACCTGTCTAAACTAACCATTTCTATAACAAGAGGGCTGGAGGAAGATTACCAAATATTGAAAAAATAATGTGTATGGAAATGATGGGGAAGGTGGGGAACAAACAATATATGAAAGGCAAAAGAAGAGTAAATAGTATTCAAGATATAGAAGATGGAATCAAACTTTGTCTTACAAAGTTATCTTCCAGGTTTGAGAGATGGGCCAGTGCAAACCTCATGAAGTTCAACAGGACCAAGTCCTACACCTGGCTGGGGCAACCCAAAGCAAAAATACAGGCTGGGAGAAGAATGGATGGAGAGCAGATGTGAAGAGAGGGACTTGGGGCTCTTGGTGGATGAGGAAGTCAACATGACCCAACATTGTGCGCTTGTAGTCCAGAAAGCCAACTGTATCTTGGGCTGCTAATCTAAAGAAACACAGCCAGCATGTCCAGGAAGGGTTCTGCCCCTCTCTTCTCCTCTCCTGAGACCCTATCTGATGTACCTCATCCAGCACTCAGGACTCTAATATAAGAAGGCCAGGTGCCTGTAGGAGTGAGTTCAGAGGAGGGACATGAAGATGATCAAAGGGCTGGAGCACTTCTCCTATGAAGGCAGGCTGAGTCTCTTCAGCCTGAAAAAGAGAAGGCTCTGGGGAGACTTTGTAACAGCCTTCCAGTACCTAAAGGGGTCTACAGGAAAGCTGGAAAGGGACTTTTTACAAGAGCTTTCATGATAGGACAGGATGGTGTGGCTTTAAACTGAGAGAGGATAGGTTTAGCTTAGATATCAAGAAGAGATTCCCTACTGTGAGGGTGGTGAGGCACAGAAATAGGATTCCCAGAGAAATTGTGGAGTCCATGTCCCCGAAAGTGTTCAAGGGCAGGTTGGGTGGGGTTCTGAGAAACCTTGTCTAGTGGAAGATGTCCCTGCCCATGACAGGGAGCTTGGAACTAAATGATCTTTTGGGTCCACTCCAATACAAGACATTCTTTGAATCCATGATTACATGGTTGTCTGATATAGGACCTTCAAATGAAAAGAAGGTTCAGAGCTGAGCAACTGAAAGTTATCTCAAATCAAGGAAACCGGAGATGAATAGAGGAAAACATTCATGTTCTGAAAGAAGTTTTTAGTTTAATTTCATCTCAGAAAATTATTTTGTACTTCGTCTTTTGCTTACACTTGCAGCACAGCAAAAAACTTCAGCTATTCTGGAGAGATTATATATTTTAATGTTTTGAAATCTCATATGCCTTTAGTTTGTTACAGTATAGTATAGATCATCAGAATTGGAAAATAAATTGCAGTGAAAAGTTCTAATAACATTGGAATAAAATATTTTGATTTTGTTCATATAATCTGTGTGCTATATATCATAGAATCTTTTTCCTGTAAATCATGTTGTCAACATCTGACATATTTTCTCAAAAAAGTAAATTTTAGATAAAACAGCTCTTCTTGATGGACAGTTTCTTCATCAAAAAGAAATTCAAGTTGCTTCTGCTGTAGGAGTTGTACACCTAAATTAGCTCAGAACTAGGAATAAAGACGTTGTATTTGCTTGAATATTGATGGGATTGGAACGAAAACCTTTTTCAAAATCAGAAGTACATAATTATGATAAAATATCAAACTGTTAATGTTGCTTATGACTTAGCAGCAATGTTGCTTGTATGTCAAACATAAATACTTCCTGAATGTCTTTGTTTCATTGATTCTTAATTTGGTGGATAGAGGTTGTTGCTGTATGTGTGACCTATGATCAGTGGAATCTAGACTTTCATCATATGGATTACCAGCAACTCTAATTTACTTCATGCTTCTTTCTTTAGAGAATTTTTTCTAAAGTTTTATATGAATCCCTCATGCACAGTAACTGCCACTGAACTTTGATATTGTGAGCCACATCCAGCTGAGTTTTGTTTTTCTTGCCCTGTGTAATCATCAAGAAAAAACCCACTTTTTTACAGGCTTCCTTAAGTTGTGTCATTATAGTTATAAAAAATAAAAACCCAGTAACATGCAATTCGTATTCATAAGGCAGAATATACTTCGGGGCACAGTACTTGTGTTACATACCATATCCAGCATGTCCAAGGATAGTAAAGAGAAGCAGTTTATATTTTGATTTTTCTGACTGAAAAATTGATTGCTCTTGTAAAATATCTCCAAGTGGCTAAAATAACCCTAATGGAAGGACATAGACTTTACTAAGCCTGAAATGTGCCTCAAAAGTTTGCTTAAATTCTGCTGGATGTAAATGTTTATATTTCTTAACCTCCTAATTAATACATGTTCAAATGCTTTAAAAATAATTTTAATTTAAAAATTTTATTTTTAAAGGAAAATATTATAATTTTGTTTTTAAATGTATGTGTTAAGAGGTTTGCAAATCCTGCATTTCTATCAGATATTCCTCCTGCAGGATATTGGGATATCCAGCACCTCTTTTGAAAATTATTAGTGGAAAGATGTATCAACAATTTGGATAAAGTACAATCTGCTCTGAACTTTCAGCCATCAGTGACTATAACTCACATGTACTAGCTAAAGAAAACCATACAACAAAATGTAGAGGCGAATCAACTGTTCAGGGGAAAATCAATATCTCCTTGAAAATTGCAGCTGCTTAATTTGTTTTGTGCTACAACCTGTTTTTCAGTATTGTAGCATATTAGTACCTCACTATTTGACACTCTATGCATGACACATTTTATCTTGGAAACCTCAGAGATTTCAAGACCTGAACCTAGAAGTTGAGAAGCCCTGAGAAATCCATGCTTATTGCCAGAGAACTGCTGTTCTTAAATACAAGTCACAAATTATCTTTCCCAGAGAAATCCTGCCAGGAGTGAATCGTGTTCTTAAAGGGTCTTTTACAACCTGAATGATTCTATGATTCTGTGATTTTGCAAGAAGACCAAACACTGACCACGGAGAAGAGAATAAGATGACTTCAAAGAGGAGGTACTGGTTTCTTGTGAAGTTTTAGGGAAGCTTGTGAAGACAATTTGTATCTTAAGGAAAATGGAAATAAAAATTTAGAAAATAATTATGTATCTAATATTTTTTCACTGACTGAGAACTTATTCAACATTTAGCTAAATCAAATAAATGGCATATTTATTCAATCTATGGATCTGTGAATAAGTGTGGCCGTAGTAAATTTACCTGATTAATTTACATTGTTTTAAAGGTTGGTGTTTATGGTTCAATAGGAATTCAGATAAAGCTGGTTAAATGATATGTTGAACCAGGCCAACAGATTCTGCTTCATGTCATATCCCTAGGCTTTAAATTTCCTATTGACTTATGGCACAATTCATTCCACTCTGACATTCCACAGTATTATAACACAGCAACTGAACTATTTCCCTCATTTTTCTGTTTTTTAGCATTCTGTTTTAGGAACCAAACTCAGTTGTGCTGGCTAGAAGCTACCATACATATATGTTTACTCAGGATAGTCACTGGATCACACACTGCAGACCAGTGCAGGTTACAGGCCACATGCATCTACACTTTGTGACTAAATAAAATGTGATTGCAGTTAAAGAAAAGAGTTTGAGCAAATTTTCACTTCTCTCAAGCTCTGAAAAACTTAGATTGTAAGAAAGATTTTAAAGATCTAAGGTTTTGGAGTTATCCCTCTCCTCCTTTCCCTTTTGTTCACCAGTTCTTGTTTTTTTTCAGGTTTTTTTGGGAGATATTGGTTGTTGCGGGTTTTTTTTGTTTGTTTGTTTGTTATTTACTGCTGTATTTCTTTTCATCTACTTGTATACAATTTCAATTAAATATGGGAAAATAAGCTTTTGGCTTTTCTGTCTCCAGAATGTGCTCTTCTTGTCAATTCATGTATATATATCATTGTGTTTAAAAATTTCTTTAGTTTCAAACATCATTGGCTAAAGAAAAAGAAACAACTACCAAGGCACTAACTTGAGCAGTTATTATTGTCCTAAATTTTAGATAATTCTTACACTGCAGACCAACTTCAACCCAGAAGTCTAGCATCACTAGAAGAAAAAAAGTTGGGCCATGCAGTTATCTTTTACACAATAAAATAATTATATTTTATAAATTTATGAAACTATTAGGTTCATGATATATTTTTGGCTTTACTTCTAGAATTTTGTTTAATCCAAAACTGAGCAGGTGAGAGGTGTTAACACTTCTCATTCACTCTTCAGGAATTACAGTAGAGCCATATTTCATTGCATTATTTTGCTAGTCTAAGTATTCTACATGAATGCTCAGGTAAAGATATAAAAATATACTATTTCTAAAACTTTTGTGGAAGGAATCCTGATATTGGGGATCCACACGTATTGGGGTAGTCAAGTTGGAAGATGAAGGAGTGCTTCAGTCATCATCTTTCCTTGTGCTTGTACGATCACAAGAAGAATATTGTGTATGAATTTACTTTACTGCCATGAATAAGAAACAAATTCACTGAAATTGAAAACGTCTCCATAACATACTGAAGAAAATTAATTTAAGAGGTGGAAGATCATACCAAGCTCATTTCTCTGCTGTGACAGCAAACATTTACCTATCATCTCTTTTGCAGATCAAACTTGATCCTACAGTAATTTCATTCATTCTGTTCCTGGTAGAATGCTGTCCTAGATGACCACTTTGGTGGTGAGATATCTTCCATCTTGAATTTTGACCTAATCATTTTATATATCGTTATTTCTTCAGGTTTTTTCATCTTTGTGTTTATTATCCTGGAGAACTCATGAGGAAATCAGCTGTATTCACTCTTGATCTTCTTTTCCTAACCAAGATATATCTATTTCTTTCAGTGTTATTAAAAAAAAAGTCATCTATTTAACTGACCATTCTAGTAACCATCCTTTTACTGTACTCCAGCCTGAATTAATCTTTGATTGGTACAAAAGAATGAGGACACATCAGTCTCTCTTACCTCCTTCAGTTCCAGTGACCAAAAACACTGGAAAGCTGAAGCATTGAAGAACAGCAAAAGTGTTGATATTAAATTCAGAGGCAAATATCCACTCTGAGCTCACAGGAGCTGAAAAAAAAGCACCTGCTTTTACTGTTAACTAAGAGTAGAGTGTGGGTGCCAAGAATATCTGCAAGCCAGCCCTTAAAACCTCTAAATTTTACCATAAATTACTAGGAGTCATAAACATTAGACACTGTTTAGGATGAATAACAAATTCCCCAATAAATCCTTCATGAACATTCTACCCTACCATTTCTGAAAACAATGTCACACATACAAAAAAAAGTGGTTAAAAAATTATTTTCTTCGGACACTTATATATAAAGTTGTGTGTTTTAATTCTGAAATAAAGCTTCCTAATAAGATGCTAGTGATAACTGCTGCTATGTTGAACTAAATTATTTTAAATTCCCCTGAACAATATCAGCTCTGCTCAGTAATATAATTTCAGTAACTGACAATAATACAATAAAGTAATACAATAATACAATAATAAGATAAGTGGCATGGATGTTCTGAATTACTAAGTTGATGCTCCTATCAATAATTATTATTAAGATTAATTTCCATATATTCAAGGAATTTCAAATATCATTCAGGTTATAAACAACTGAAATTTTGACTAGTTTGATTGTAGCTAATTTAAACATTTATATATTTATAAACATATCCATAAATGTACTTGGAAGTGTAAATATGGCATGTTTGCATACAATTTAGATACCATTGCATAGCATTTCAATGTAGATGTATACACGTGCACACATAAAATAATGTCTAAACACACAAAATCAGCACTCACCAAGGTAGGCAGTGGCAACAGTGGTAAATTCTGTGTCTAAACACCAGATTCAGGTGGATGAGGATTCTCAGAGCGAGGAAAACCCAAACAAGAGCTGAGCTGACTCTCCTTTAAGTGTCACTAAGGTGCTCATCTGTCAGCCTGACAGGGAGTCATGAGAGAAGAAGTTGCCTCAAATCATCAATAGATGCCTAGTATCTATTTAAAGTTAAGGGCTTCGGTGACTTTTACTAACAGACAAATGCATCTGAGTAGAACTGACCCATTTACTATAGACTGAGAAATTAATATTGGAAAAAATTGCCTTCTGAAGATTTTTATTTCTTTTTTTTAACTACCTAGACAACCTATTAACTTAAACTATTCTTACAGCTTTAAGCAGTTGAATTCCACACTAGTTCTTAAAGCTCAGAGATATGAATTTTCTCGGTAGAAAAGCTAGAATATGGTCAGGAAAAAGGAAAAGAAAATGAAATAATCAAACAGAAGAAAAAGAATGAGGGGAGCTAGAGAAAAAAGAGAAGGTGAGGTGGAGAATAAGGAGTGGTCTAAGGAACTCTCCAGTGTTTACTGTTTGGAGTAAGAATGAAGAGAGAAAATCAGGCAGTGGTACACTTAAAATAGGAGTGAGTGCAGCATGATCTAGCGTAAGGGTCCTCTTCTAAAAAGAAAAGAAAATTTGAAAAATTATTGCAGTAAAAATTGATTGAAAGGAAAATTCATGTGAGACAGAATGAGTAGGAGGTAAAGAGATTAATAGAAAATGGCCATACAGAAATGGGTTTTTCAGAGATGGAGTATGAAAGAAATTTATATCATCCTATTTAACTAATAAAGGATTAATTCTTCTTTAACCTTTAGCTTTTAGTAATTCTTAGTTTGACATAGGGTACCACAGGATGAAATTAATCTCATCCAATCTTATCTGCCTAAAATGTAGATATCGAGTTTAAGCAAGTACTATCTATATGATGGTGTGGGAACTGCTGAAGAGTAATCTGACGTGCTTTTGTTCAGCTAATCTTTGCCAAGATTGTTCCCATTCCCTATACAGAGATTTCAGACATACTTAATGATTCTCAGAGTAAATCTGACAAACAAATATTATTGCTGATTTTAAGACGAAATCTAGATTTATGATCTCATACCTTTAATGTTGAGGTGATTTAATTAATTTGTAAAGAACGAAAAACTTTCTGGGGGAAACAATTATGATTTTTTTTTTTTGAGGGGGTACATATCCAAAAAAAATCTTTCAAGGAAAATTATGCCAGTGCTATTTCCCATATAGAAAACTCTTGTCAGTTTTTTTTTTTCCACACTGGCATTTTATATCCACTTTTTTTCTCATATCTTTTCTAGTCATCATTGTCGCACAATAGACCAGCTACACTGCAG
Organism: Trochalopteron elliotii; assembly: GCA_024734555.1. NCBI lineage: Eukaryota > Metazoa > Chordata > Aves > Passeriformes > Leiothrichidae > Trochalopteron > Trochalopteron elliotii. The sequence continues at coordinate 1,708,200 of JANPWX010000019.1, forward strand.
GTTAGATCCAAAGTTGTCTGTGTAATAAAAACCAATTTGTAGAAATTACGGTTCAATCAATTTATAATTAGGATAGAAAGGACAGAAAGAAAGAAGAATAAGAACATCTCTGTGTTCCCGGTGTTACAGTTAAGGAACAGCATGAATAATTCTGTCTACATGTTGCAGCACAGTCCTCTGTCAGTGATGAGTTTTTTAAAAGGTAGCAGTAAATCAGCTAGTGAGAAAAGATGCTATTTAAATTGAAATTAGTAGTATGGGAGAAATGAAGACAAGAAAGTTATGTAGTGGTGTGACTGCCACAGGAGCACACATGTGGAGAATGGCCTTAGACATGGTAAATTCATTGCTGGATGGAATCCCATAAAAAAAGTATTTTTGTACAGAGATGTAGCTAACATAGCCTTACAGTGCAGCACTTATTAAAGCTAATTACCAGTGTAACCCTAAGACCTGTGTTAACTTTGCTTTTCAAAGTAGTTCTGTTATGGCTTGGTGCTGCTTAGTGCACAGTACCTTGAGTGACTCATTCAAGACAGTAAAGAAGCCTCTCTTTATCACAGAGTTAAGAGGTGATCCTGTTTCTATTCCTCTGAGTGATCTCTCCATCATAAGACTTTTGTGAACTCCCTGAGGTGCTGGCATATTTAATTGCTAGTCAACCACATGAATGCCTTTCTTTTTTTAATGACTACACAGAAAGTACAGTCTACCTTCATTACAGAACTGTGTGTAAGATCTTGTTTTCACTCAGGAGAAGCACTATTTTAAACTTTTCATGGAAACAAAAATTCAGTAATATCTATCTAGATGAAGCCTCCAAATCAATGACCAAAAAATTCAAAACCACTAAAAGGTTTATTGTTGATATCAACCACTTCAGTTTATCAGAAATCCTCATCAATGTCAAATAAGTTAAGTTCACATTTTTTTAGATTTTAATAGCTCTTAAAAAAACTAAAAAGCATAAATTATAATTTGTTCAATTTTCTTCCTTCTTAGTATTTTTAAAAAACTGCTTAATACTGGAAAGCCTCAAGTACATTTTCTCCATGATTTTGATTTTTTCCCATAATTAAAGGCATAATTATTTTTAATTTACTTGTATAAACCATTTTTTACAATGACATGCAGGTATGATTATTAATATTAATTTTTGAAAAGATTTTCCAGTTTCTATGGTAAATGTCAGCCTGATAACTCTCCATTTTCTCTTTTCTCTCTTATCTGTTTCTTCTTTCTCAAACAGCATTCTCAAAAAAATAAAACCTGGATGTAGAAATGTAAATTAGCTATATTGAGTTTCTTAATCTTATTAAAGCCATGATATGGTAAATAATTTTATGAAAGATAACATTGGCTAAGTCAAGTCTTTATTTGGCAGAGTCTCAAATTGCTTATCAGAGGACCATCTATCAACTGTGGAACAGCTGATGCAGAAAACAACTGAAATAAATCTGAAAACAGTCAGAAAAGACATTAAAGACCAAGGAGTTGCAAACATTGTATGCTAGTAGAAAAGTTTTTAAATGGTTATTTTTCTATTCACAAATACTGACAAAATATTTTAATTTTTATGATCTCATTAGTAAATTGATTTTAAAATGTCTTTCGTTTTCTTGTTTTGATTTTTCTGCTCTTAATTTGCAAACACTTGTCAACTATATGACATGGAAAGCCTAAAAATAGCTGTGAACGTGAGTCCTGTAATGATACTATCTATATCTATCTATCTATCTATCTATCTATCTATCTATCTATCTATCTATCTATCATCTATCTATCTATCCATGTTTTTATATATATGTATATTTATGTATATATAAATTCACACATTCATACATATGTAAACCAATATGTTCATTTAAAGAGCCATTTTTCAGGTAAAATGTACAAATATAAGCATAATTTATTAAATGTTATATTCATAAGTTCTTTTTAAGCAAGTTACAGAGCAGCTTCAGCAGGAAGCTACAGCAGCATAGAAAAAGCAGAAGTTTGGGTATGGGATGGTTTTTATTTCTCTAGCAACAAGCCAAATCACTGAGTCATACAGGGTCATCTTCATATTCAGTAAAATAATGAGTGTAGCCTGCTGCAAGAAAATTTAAGTATTGTTCTTCCTAGTGATATTACAAGGAGTGTCAAAGACTGGTTTACAGAATTGATCCACTGGGGCTACTCAGTAAAATTGAAACTGGATGGGAACAGGAGAATGAACCCTTCTTCAGCAGCCCAACTTGCCATCTTTCACAGTCTCATGCATGGTCAGTTCAAACAGTTTAGCAAAGATATATTTTGAGAGGAGTGCATTATATTTGGCTCAGATGGAGCTACTTTTTTCACAGCAGCCCATATGGGGCTGTGTATTTTAGATTTCTGACCTGCTTCTCACTCTGCCCCCAGAGTGAGTAGGCTGGGGATGTGCAAGATGCTGGGAGGGGACACGGAGAGAGCAACTGACCCAAACTAACCAGAGGGATATTCCATGACATGTGACAGTGGTGAACAATAGAACTGTGTCAGGTTTAAGTTGATGCGGTTTTTCCCAAAGTAGCTGTTGCTTGGGCACTGACTGGGCATCAGATTGCTCAGGAAAGGTAGTCATGACTGCCTTTGCATGACTTGTGGTTTTTTTTCATTTTTTCTTTCCCTACAGTTATTACTCTATCCTTATCTCAACTTTATCTCAACACAGGGAAGTGAGTGAGCAAGAGACTGGATGCAGGCTTAGCTGCCAGCTGGAGTCAATACAGCACAGATGACAAGAAAAACTTAGTCTTTAACATTTTGATTAAAAAAAAAATTAAAAATAGCTGGAAGGTGAAGTTAGGGTGGAAAAAAAAATAAGAAGAACCAAAAAAAAAACCCACCCCAAAACATATTGCTCATGAGAATTGATACCATGAGATTTAGGGTCTTCACATCAGCACCGTTAACTAATGAAACAATTTTGCTAGGGATATACTGGAATCTTCTTAATAGCATTCACTGAATCCAGATTTAAGGTCTGTGTATTTTTCTACCAGAGTCACGGAACTGTTGTTAGAATCACTTGGTAAAATTAGAGAGCCTGAACTTAGCAGGAAATTAAAATAAATTCTTTCTCATATTATTAATCACTGATCCTAGGCTTTCTCAAATGCATATCAGCACTAGGTGTGGAATGGTATTAGAGACAATTCAGGTCACACACTTATTCTCTTATTCACTATCACATCTATTGAATGTTTCTGCAGCTGCTCACAAAAATGTTACTTATTGTTTGACAGAATTTCACAATGGTAGATTGAAGTATGATAAATTACATTTCTTCTCCTTTGATTATAGAGGGTACTGACAATCCTTTGGTGTGAATCACAGTATTTGTGAATCATACAAATTTTATGTATCATGCAAATTTGTTTCCTCAGCAGATAAAGAGAATACTATTGCTAATGCCTCTGATGGTGCCTCTAAAAATATTTAGCTGGGGAGGATCATAGCATGACATGCAGTGAACTTGTAAGTGCCCACAAGTGTGTTTGATGCAACACAGGTTTCAAAGAATAATAGCTTCTATTAAAATATCATAGTTATTTGGCATCCAGACAATACTAACAATTGTCTTTAATATATTAAGAATTTATTTAGAATGTTTAGTAGTTGTATATTGGAAAAGAGAAGAAAAAAAGGTAAAATAATTCCAAAAGACCTTGTAACTTGCTAATGTGAATCCTTTTAGACTCCATACATGATGTTACAGTTTATCCAGGTAAGTCTAAGGACAGCTTTCAAAATCTTCACAGATACACGAATGCATAGGAACTTCTAACATATTTCCTGAACCTGCTTTTCAACTCAAAAGGCCTGCTTCACTACCGTGATGGAATACAGAACACAACTACACCACAGCTTCTCATCTTTCTCTGCACAAAAAAAGTCATGGGACAGGCAGGGTGCCAGGGCCTTCCAATTTCCTCTGACTGCAAAGCTCATTCCTCAGGTCTCCCCAGTGCCAATCAGGGTTGCAGTCAGAATAGAAGAATGAAGTTAAGCCTGGGAAAAGAGGGGAGTGGGGGAAAGGTGTTTTATCCTTTGTTCTTGTTTCTCACCATACTATCCACTTTGCAATAAATTGCACTCATTTTCCCTAAGTTGAATCTCTTTTGCCCACAGCAGTAATTGGTAAGAGATCTCTTTATCTTGACTCACAAGCTTTTTAGTCTTATTTTCACCTCCTGTCATGTTAAAAAGATGAGGCAGAGAGAAGCTGATGAATGAGAAACTGTTAAGTCAAACTTAAATGAAAGAAGTTCAAAAAGAAATAACAGTAAACATTAAGTAAAGTCTTCTGCTTCAAAAGCATCACCATTTCATTCATAAAACATTTTCATATCAATTGCAAACATAGTACCAGAAGGCAGCATGAAATTCACCACAATAAATAAAAATGAAACTTTACTAAGTAATTTTTATGATTAAAATATGGATTCTGCTTTACTTTAAGAAATTTGACTTGTCTCCTTTTCAGAGCAGCGATACAAAATGAATATAAGGACAATACAGGCCATTACTTAGAAGGAAATTAGCAATCTCTTTGGGTTTCCCCTCTTGTCATCCTCATTATCTCACTGAATTACACCACAGGTTCCCAATGAATTAATGTTATCAAAACTTTATCCCATAACCTTTCTTAAATATCAAGTGATTTTACAAAATCTCGTAATATTACAGGTGATCTTTTTACAACTCTACCAGAAATGGAAGATTAAAAACTTTAATTCAGCTAACTTTCTAGAAGATACCATCTTCATTTTCCACAATTTCTCAATCAAAAACAATTAGATAGAAACTTATGCTAATTACCTATCTTAATGATATACAAGAGCATATCTGGCATAGGTCATTAAGTCTCCTTTAGAAGAACCACCTATGAGGCATCAAGCACATTTTGACTCAATATCAGTGACAAAAAATGTTTTTAGCAAAAAATGTTTTCTTTGCTAACGTCGTATTAGTAATTTTAATTTTCCGGAAGTTAATCACTTAATGCTAATACAGTACTTGCCTCTCCCTGTTAGCTGTGATCTTATGGTCTCTTCATTGTTTATCAGTTCTCCACACATTCTTGCTAGGGTTCTTTTTCTCATAAAGTTTTTTCTACTCTGTAATGGTCAAGAAATTAAGAATTAAATGCTGGTGTATTCAGAATTCATTTACTGACCCAGAGGAATTACCCAGTGTGCCATTCAATATGCTGAAAACAAGTATGCTGTGAAAGAGCACTGCAGTGGACCTGAAGTTCCTTAAGAAATAAAATGCCCTTTGAGCTGAAGAAAACAAGTGCTAAATATATGGGATTTATATTAAATTTATGAGTAACAGATGAATAAGGCATGTTACTATATATGAATAAGAGATTGATAAGATATAAAATAACAGCTACATTTAGGAAATGGTGAGAATTTATCTACACTGTGCTTTGTAGCCTGTTTGCTACAGGGGTAGGAATATTTTGTACATGTGCAAGAAACTACTAAGGCCCTGTGTTTGTCTTGACTCTAGGCAGAAATGTATGTGTTTAACAGATGCTTCTTCTCATGAATGAGTCCAGATAATTGCTTGGTATTTGGCCAGTCAGTTATACAGTCTAAATTTCCATAGAACTCAATTATTCTAAGGGCTCAAGTGTTTTGTCCTATTCAGCCTGGATCTTCAAATGCTGGGAACTCTCTTCTCAAGTAAGCAGGTTTCTCATTTTTAAGCAAGAGATATTTTCAGTTTCTAAGAAAATTCTACCCCTATTTTATTCAACTTTCCTACCACAAAACTGAATAAGTTTTCCAATATACTCAATGAAATATTGAGTATTCTTATATTATGCCAATATACATATATAACATTCATCCATGAAAATAACATATTCAGTGTCAACACCTGACAGAATTGCTTTTCTTCCTTTTTCTTTCTCTTTGTCTTCCTTTATTTTCCACTAAAACTGTGATGATTAGCACAAAAACAATGATCTGGTTTGCATAAAAATAAAACAAAAGTGATGTGTAAGGTACAACACTTTTTTAAATTGTACTATCAAAAAAAAAAAGCATCTTCAAACTGTTATTAGTGTAAATCAACAAATGATTCATCAGTCACTTCTTACCTTAAGGGGAGCAAGAAGCTGCTAAAACTTTCAGTAAAGGCCAAGTTCTCCAGAATTTTCCCATATTGCATGCAATAATAGAACTCCAGAATATTTACCAAGAAACATAAGTAATAAGCAGAATGAAACATATTTTTGTTGGTCCTGTCTCCAAGACAGAGAATCTCTAAATCACAATTAGCACTAATATTCATCAAATTCTTAATATGTCAGGCTCTTCTGTGACTTCTGTCAGTCTGCACCCTGGTTTATGTTCCTGACATATCCTTGTAAATATCTTTATAAGTGTTAGTAGACTATCCTAGAAAAATGCAAGGTACCATTACTCTCTACCAGCTGTGATAATCACAACAGCTTCTCACACATCTTTATACAATGGAAGTGCTATGTCAAGAAAGGTAACACTAAGTTTACAGCATGTTCTGTCATATGACAAACTGTTTGCAAAAAGAAAAAGCTACATTGATATTTTATGGATAATAAAATATCTGATGCTAAGTGTTAAAGCCTTATCAATTTAGCTAAAAAGGTACAAAAATATATAGATACATTGTACATATGAAACTCTTATTCCTCAGGAAGCTTGAGAAAGACTATTGATTATATTTCTCTTTTATCCCAATATACTTTATATTTGCTACACATAAAACGATTTAGGCAAATAGAACAGAGGCAAGTAAAGAAGCAACTAAACTATGAAGCAAACCCTTATGCAATTAAGGAAGTTAAGAATCATGTTTTGCACAAAGGTGAAAAATACAGTTTTTATTACTGAATTACATGAAAGACCAAAAGATAATTATTTTAGAACCAAAGAATCTCTTGACTTCAGTTGATTTAGTTCAACAAAGTTTTTGAAAAAGGTGAGAGGTGAGAAAGATGCAAGCATTTGAATGAACCTGTGAAAAAGGATGCTTCAAATGGAGAAGAGATTTTATTAGACTAACTCATTTAACTGGAAATCTAAAGAAATCTTCCTGGTAGCATGATACATTTTTGAGACATTTATCAGATAGGAGTATATTTTTGTTTTGAGTAACTTCTGTGTAAACCAAAGATAATCTTTCAAGGTTGTTTTGTTTGTTTGTTTGTTTGTTTTCCACAACGGTTTTGATAGGATCACTTATCTATAGGTTGTGATTTGTCTTTGACTCCTGTATTTTCCTTCATCCTTTTCTCACATCCTTGTTACTTGTCCATATGATATTTTAAAGATCCAATATTTTGTCTAAATTTTTATGGTGGTTTGAAATTACCACTTTTTGTTTGAAGTCCCATTTCCTTAGGGATTTTTTTGTTTGTTTGTTGTTTTTGTTTTGGTTTGGTTTTGGTGGAGTTTTTTGTTTGTTTATTTTTTGTTGTTGTTGTTTTGTTTGGGATATCTTTGAGGTGCAGAGAGAGGAGGATGGGTTTTTTTGTTGTACGGAATTGAAAATGAGATGCTGGAAAACAGAACCACCAGAAAGGCCCTGGGGGTCCTGGCTAATGGCAAGTTGACCATGTGTCAGCAGTGCCCTGGTAGCCAGGAGGGCCAACCCTGCCCTGGGGGACATCAGGCCCAGCATGGCCAGCCAGGCAAGGGAGAGGATTGTCCCCTCTGCTCTGCTCTGGGGCAGCCTCACCTCAAGTCCTGTGTGCAGTTTTGAGTGCCACAATATAAAAAAGACATGAAGCTGTTAAGAGAGTGTCCAAAGGAGGGCAGTGAAGATGATAGTCTAGAAGACAAACCATGAAAGTTGCAACTGTGGTCACTTGATCTGTTCAGCCTTGGAAAGGGAGACTGAGAGGAGACCTCAATGCAGTCCACAACTTCCCTGTGAGGGGAGGCAGAGGGGCAGGTACAGCTCTCTTCTCCCTGATGGGCAGGGACAGGATCTAAGGCCTGAAGCGGAGTCAGGGGAGGTTTAAATTTGATATTAGGTAAAGTTTCTACACCCCAAGGGTGGAACAGACCCCTCTGGAAAGTGGTCACATCACCAGCCTGATGGTTCAAGAAGCACTTGGAGAACATTCTCAGGCACGTGGAGTGGATCTTTAGGTGTCCTCTGCTGGGACAGGAGTAGTCTTAATTGATCCTTGCAAGTCCCTTCTAATTCAGGATATTTTATGATTCTATGATTTCCTGTGACAAGGATGGGACACATTTTACCCCTCCTGGCATGTACATAAAGCACACACTCTGAGGGGTCCTACAGAACAAGTATATGGTTACTCTAATTCTTGGTGATCTGAGGGAAAACGTTAAGTGCTTTATCTTTGTATTTAGAGCTACCTTCAGAATATTTTAAATCTCAGTGAACTTTATCAGCATTTACAGCAAATCAAGAAATTAATTCTGTTATCTACACAGAATTATCACTTGGGTCATGAAAATCAATAGTGCCCATGTTGATTAGATTTGGACTTTAATTAACCTTTTGAATTGAAAGTTATCAAATCTGGAATTAAACCTTATCACACTATATATATTACATATATATTAGAATTAATATTTTTATTGCTGTTTATTTGCAATGTAGGAATGCCTACATTGTGGAACATTTTCCTTAGAATATTGGGCAGTGTCCTAAAAACAAAACAAAAAAAATCCAAATGAAAGAGACCTTCAATCAAACAAAAAGACCACACTCCTGTCTTACTGTTTGAGAATTTAATAAGGAAATGTATTTCCTACAGCTCTTATAAGTAGCATTAGCCTCAACAGTTAAACTAAGAAACATGTCACTGTCACCATGACTCTTTTTTTTAAGATATTTATTCCTTTTGTGAAACAGATGTAAAGCAAAGAGGCAACTGTTGTACATCTTTTGATCCTTCCATAAAGGATCATCCATATAACTGATGAAATATGTTATATATAAAAATATATATGCATTTTCTTAATTATTATAAGAGTCGATTAAATCACTGAAGTATTGATGTAACCGGAATAACAAAAATTTTCATAAAGAAAAGCTGCTTGGTTCATGTGGGTTTAAACAAAATCAAGATCAAAATGATTTATTGCTTTATTAATGATTCATAAATAGCAGTTCATTTAAGATTGAAATTCATTTAGGATTGATATCAGCAGTGCAATATAGAAATCTCATGTCAGGAGCTTAAAAAATGCTAAGAAACTCTCCTTATAGGCAATTCCAAAATGCTGTAGCCTCACACCCATGCTCATGCTCATGTAGAATGGCATGCACATTCTCTCACAGCCACAAATGCCTCCTTTTCCTGCACAGACAGGTTATCCCACTTGTACACACCTTCTGTGGGAGATGTGGGTGTTCCATCTTCATGTGTACCTGTGCTGTTCCCCAGTGAGGACATATTCATCCACAGATGACAGAATTCCAGTTGTCATGGCATCCGATGGCTCTGGCTGGCTAAGGCAGAGGTCCTGATGACATTAGGAGAATTTCTAGCAGTGCATAAAGGGATTTTGAAAACTGGTCTTTGCACTTCTAGGACTCTCCCTCACAAATTCCATAACTTATAATTTTGCACATTCTCATGCCACTTCTATATACCTTTTCCAGCTCAATCACTCTTAATTTCTAAAGCCTCAATAAAATACCCAGACTAGTCTAAATGGTCGGATTAGTCATCTTCACCTTTAAATTGATCAGTTTGGGCAAAGGTGTCCTCAGCAAGTTTAGCCACTATTCACATACCTGTCTGAACTGCCAGGCCAAAGGTGGTCGGTGGAAATGTCCCACAGTAGTGACTAGTATTACATAGCATTACAGAAATTGCTTCCATCTACCTTGCAGCATCAGAAAAGAAGCAGAAGCCTTAAAGATTCAGCTATGTTCAAAGTCAGATAGAGATTTATTTTAAGGTATAGCAAAAGAAACATGAAAAAATACCACTATTGTTCTCTTCTTATTATGGAAGACCAAATCCTGATGAGCTCTCTCATTAAGAGAGAAAACCTCATCTCAGTAAGCTCTTGCTTAAACATTGAACTGGTCTTGAAAGGAAAGGAATGACAACGGGCTCCACATAGCTTCTTCCCTTGACAACCTTTCAGACACAGATCACAAACCTATCACCACTTCCAAATTTTCTGAGCATTTCTTTACCCTTGATGCTAGTATCAGTCATTTTGTAACAGCCAGCTTGAATAAACTTCATGTGCTTTACCTTAAATCCAAATTTTCTGCAAAGTTCATATACTCAGTTTAATTATCCATGCACTGAGAACCATTTTGGGTTTATTTATTAAACAAAAAAATTGTATTGTTTTATTATTTATTAAATAAATCCTAAGCCCCTTTATAATTCATATATGCACATTGCCTGAGATGAATAAAGGAAAAATGATCATAATTTTTTGTTTGTTCACTCATTTTACTAAAAATTATAAAAGCTTTTCAACCCTGTCGAAAACTATAGGTATGGAAATGTTCAAGACAAATCATCAGGCACACAGATAAAGCATTAATTCTGTCTGACATGTGGCACTACCAAAAAAAATTTAGGACAACCCAGAGGTCACATTTGGAGAATCTAAATTTAACTGAAGAAGAACTATTAATCACATAGGAGTATACTTCTTTATTTTTTCTCTTTATATGTTTTTAAGTACTCTTAACACTTTCCAATAAGTTGCAAGCATATACTAATATATTACATGACACACACAATTGCAGCATGACTATAATAACAGCAGCTATCTTTATAAAAGTGGATTGGGAGCAGAATGGGGATTCGTACTTGGATACAGAACCTTTAATTTAAGCTACTCGTTATGTACACGAGTAGCTCGATTTATGTTACAAAGGAGTAACAGTAAAGGAGTTTCATTTACAGAGCTTATAATCTAAGAGTTAGATACAAAATTGAATAAGTTAATGAATAGGCATTGGTAGGCACAGAGAATAGAAAATACTAAAAAAAGTGTATAAAGAATCTTAAAGACCTGCTTCATGTTCTGGTTGTAGCAGAGACATCGGAAACAAATCAGAAAACATGGAGAACAGATTTTTATTGTGAATGCTAGTGAAAATATTTATTAAAATATGATGATGACAGAATGCATTTAGTAGAAGAAAAGCACTTATTTAAATATTTCCATGTAAGTCAGATTTCTACATGTAGAATTTTATGGTCTCTTTTAAAGTATATCTGATACATGCTTTAGATAAAAAGCTGATTTTTTGGTCTTCCAGAATTCAGGTCAAAAAAAGTTGACAGTAAATTTAAGTTCTGTAAACTTTCTTAAATTAAGTTCCATAAAAAGGGACTTTATGATGAGATTTTTGTGAAAAATTCTACTATAGCAGCATTGTTCATTCACAACTCTATGAACCTCATTACATTTTTCAGTTTTATGTCATGAAGGTACTGTGATTAAAGACTAGATTGCAGCAGTTATGGCAATATTGGCACACAAGTTTATTTCTTTTCTGAGTGTAATTTTTAACTTGTGGTGACTAAATAGGTAATGTTGCTGTGCACTCATAAAAAGAGCATGAAATCCTTCCTTACTTCCAAGAAGCTTAAGCAAGTTAAAGCACCCGATATGGCTATATTACATACGTGCATAGATTTGGCTGCAACTGCCAAATTGTGAAAAAAAAATTCACGATACCAACCAGTAACTTCCAGTCACCTCCTTCAGGATATTGCCTGATCAGGAAATTGGTCAGGAAATATAGTCAGATATTCTAAATGCTGTTGCCTGTAACACTCCATCATCCTGGTTGCAGACAATAAAGGATGATCCAATATGCTGAAACTGATAAATGGAGTTTTTTGGTTGACAGCTGGTCCAAATGTCATATGAAATTATCCATTTTTTTCATGTATTGCAAACTGTAAAGCAGTTTCAGTTTCACACACACAATGTGTTTTAGATTTATGGCCTTTTAATGTTTGGAAAATATGCTTACAGTGGTGTAGTGTGATGTATTGTGGTTTCAAATGTTACGTAACCTTAGTTAACCCTACATGTTCTTCTATTGTGTATGGCAATAAATCAAAAGATAGCATCCCTGTAAGTTTCTTCTCTTTCCCAAATTACCTTATACTTCCTACTTTATCCTACTCATCCTACTCCACTTTTCTCTCTTATTTTCTTCTTCTCTTCCTCTTCTCCTCTATCTGACATTACACTCAGTTACTTTAAACCCTTTTGTCTGTAAATTAGTCCTATCAAACTCTTTGTTTCACACAAAAGAAAGAGTCCTTTTATCCTATAAAATTTTACACAATTTAATGTGTAAAATTGAACCTCATAAAAATGTACTTTGAGGACTGATTATCTGAACTCTTTCAATCACGCATCAGGAAATGATGCCTACATCTTAATTACTTTTTTGGTGACTGCATGCTTTTTTTGTCTTAGGATGTTTGTACTTTATAATTTGATATGCTCATTCTGATGGAATAATTACAGTGGATAAGGATCAGTGTGTTTGCAACACATAGGCGAAGTTGGAATAAGAGGGCTTTGCAGAGCAGAATACAGATGCAAATTTCACAAGAGTCCAGTGTTTTCCAGCTCAGTCACAAGACTGATGTATTACCCTTCAAGTTACCTAGAAAATATGCATTATGACAGTTTTTAAAGAAGAAATCACTCTTTCATCTTGGTCCACTGTGGAATAGGAAATAAGTATGAAATTTATTCACTGAATTATATCAAGGCTCCCATTGAGGACTGTCCCTCATATGCTGATAATTCTGCCTGCAAAAGTTTCTTCTTGTCCACAAAACCGTCCTAATGGGAAAGTGGAGAAGTTAGCTTTCCCAAGTCAGGCTGTACACTCCAAGTTGTTGAGAATATGATGTCAAAGCAGACAAGCTTAAGGATGAGTATAAATGAAATAAATCATAAAGAGTTTAAGCTTCATACTGGAACAGACTCAGTGTCATTAATCATTCAATCAAGAGACATTTAAAAACATTCAAGGTTTGAATAAATAACTAATGCCAAGCACTGCATGTGTGCCAGACTCTCTGGTATCCATCCTGCGGCAGAAAAATTCTGGAGCAGAACTACTGGTAGAATCCAATGTTTGTACAGTAGTTGAAAAGTTTAACTTATGGTGGCCTTACTTATGTCTTTGTTTTGTGTTTGTTTGTTTATATATAAAATAAAGATTAGATGCATACAAGTGCAAGCTAGAGAAGGGAATTATTTGAAAGAGAGAATGCAGTCATTTTGGACCTGCACACCATTTCAGCACAATATAGGGACAACTACAAAGAACATGCATACTACAAAGATGACAAGACGTAAGAAATAAGAATTTAAATAGAAGCCTCCTTGTAGTCTGTAAAGCTGTTCAAATGCAGAGATGTATTAATTCTGAAGGAACTCCTACAAAGATTAGATGGAGGATCTACTAAAAATAAAACTATTGAAAAGAAACCATAGTTTAGCTCTCCATTACCTATGATCAGGAACATAATATTTGTTTCCTGCAAATTGAGTATTTTTGATCTACTATATATGGTGTCATGAAGCATAATACTACCTGTAAGTGATGTACAGTTTACTATGCCACAGTAGAGGCATATAACAAAATTGGACTGTCAAAGACCTCTCTGTGTCTGTATTGGGTTTGCATGGCAAAGTTTTAGTAAAGGGGTGCCTACAGGGTTCTCTTCTGTGAGAAGTTGCTGGAAGCTTCTCTAGTGTCTAACAGAGTCAATACCTGCTGGCTCCAGGACAGACTCACTGCTGGCCAAGGACAAGCTCATCAGTCATGATGGTAGCATTTCTAGGAAAACATATTTAAGAAGGGAGGAAACGTTTCTGCACCATGTGCACCTGGAAGAGAGGAGTGAGAATGAAGCCCCCAAGGTCAGGGGGTAAAGAGGGGCAGGAGGTGCTCCAGGTACTGTAGCAGGGATTTCCCTACAGCCTGTGGTATAGAACATAGTGAGGCAGCTGTGCCCCTGCAGCCTGTGGAGATCCATGGTGGGGCAGAGATCCACCTGCAGACCCTGAAGGAACCTCCACCAAAACAGGTGCATGTGCCCAAAGGAGGCTGTCACCCCATATAAAGCCTGTGCTGGAGCAGGCCCCTGGCAAGACCTGAGGCCCCGTGGAGAGATGGGCTCACTCTGGAGCAGGTTTGCTGGCAGGACTTGTGAGCCCGTGGATAATCAGTTGTAGAGCACCTGGTTCCTAAGGGACTGCAACCTATGGAAGGCACCCATGCTGGAGCAGTTCATTAAAAACAGCAGCCCATGGGAAAGACTCACATTGGAGAAGTTAAGGAGGACTGTCTCCTATGGGAGGGACCCCACAGAGGAGCTGGAGAACAAAGTGAGAAGGAAGGAAGTGCACAGACATCTGATGAACTGACCAAAACCCCCATTCTGTACACCACTTGGGTGGGAGGAGGTAGAGAAATCAGGAATGAAGTTGAGCTCAAGAAGCAGGAAGGGGTAGGCAGGAAAGTATTTTTAAGATTGGTTTAGCTATGTACATGAGGAAAATCTAAACCATGTAGAGCACAAGTTGTATAAAGGTTTTACAGAACCAAGATCAAAAAGTGACTGGAAAGGCAGTCAAATGAAACTGTAAGCAAAATCAGGCCTTAGAAATTGTCTCAGTAAATGATTGATCTGAGATAAAACCAAGATAAATGTATATACGTGTAAGCATAAGATGCTTGCATGCAATAGGAGGAATAGTTCCAGTCAATAAAAAGGAAACTACAAGACGGATACAAGCACATTATCATCAATAATAAAGCAAATAATTTGTAAAAGGTGTCAACAAGCAACTAAAAAATCAACCAGATTTGGAAAGAATATGTGGCCTATTGCATAGTAATGATGGCAAAGGTCATGCCTTGAGTATGAACTTCTCTGCTTCTCAGTATTTGGCAACTATTAGATAAAACAGCAAAGAGCAAAAGCAAGCTAACAATAACATTATAGGAGAAACACAGAGAGTGTTTGGTGGAGGAACCAGAATGTTGCTCTAAGTACAAAAATCGAAATATAAGCACTCAGTTTTATGTAAACAGTATCTAGGAATTTCACTGCCTTTCCTGGTAAAAGGAGACAACTGTAAGAGGCAATAATGCAGTGCTGAACACAGCTTCTGGGCTCACAACTTCCCATCTGCTTTGTAGCCTTCCTGTTACCCTCCAGAACTCTGCTTCTGGGACCACTTTTCCTTCCTATGTCTTTATTTTTTTTCTTTTATTTCTTTCAAAGCAAATACTGTGATGAATATTCTTGTGTTAGTAATTCCAATTGGCGAAAATTCTTTTCTTCTCTGACTTTAGCTTTGAACTACTGCTTCCTTTTTCAAGATGAAATTCTTCTATCAAAATATGACAAGGGTACAAAGTCACCCATTGTTCCCTTTGCTTAGCCTGAGTGAGGACTGATGACCTCCTCATCCTTTTTAAAATGTTACTTGTGTTTTCAAGTACCACCTTCCCTCTGAAGAGTATTTTCCTTGTCTT
Organism: Trochalopteron elliotii; assembly: GCA_024734555.1. Taxonomy (NCBI): domain Eukaryota; kingdom Metazoa; phylum Chordata; class Aves; order Passeriformes; family Leiothrichidae; genus Trochalopteron; species Trochalopteron elliotii. The sequence goes on from JANPWX010000019.1 coordinate 1,723,770, forward strand.
CTGCAACTGTATTTTTTTTAAGAACACAGACTTATATCAATTTTATTCAATGTCAAAACTTAAATGTACTTCCTTGAGGTCAGGATCTTCCTCTAAATAGGCAGAACACAGTACAAGGATTGGGCTGATAATACATGCCACCCTAATTGGCATATTTTACTTGTGTAGATCTACAGGAGAATGAGCTGATACTTGAAATGTTGCAAGCATAGGGCAGGGATGTTTCTAAATCTCTTTGTTCAAAATGTGCTCAATGACAGTTGCAAGAAGACTTCTGAGCACAGGATGATGTAATGTGCATAAGTATAATCTTTATAGCAGCTTTTTTTCCATGAGGTGTCTGAATTTTATTTAAGCAGACATCCTGTCTGTAGGTCAGCCTCAAACACTTCATTGCAATTTCCCATGCAGTAATCTGACTCTAGAATTTGAAGTCCTTAGAAATACATCTCCATCAGCCCTTACACTGCTCCGATTTAAGGTCAAAACCACTTCTGCAGTCACTGTCATTTCCCCTAAGACAGATCTGCATATCTCTTCTGCATGATCATCTGCTCAACATGCTGAGCTATGGAGGAAAAACTGCTTAACCAAGGAACAGGCATCCCTGGATGCGAAAAAACCTGACCTACCATTTAGGACTCAGAAAAAGGAGTGAGAGATCTGGTAGGATTGGATACACCAAAGGGGAAGTAATTTGCGTAGATTCACAGTCACTCATGAATGTGTTTCAGGCCTCGAGCAGAACACCATTTAAATTAGGACTTGGGCATTTTCTTAAAGAAGTGTTGGCAGGCACAGAACTAACCTCACATTGAGTAGCCACAATTGTTACTAGCCATGTGAAGCTTCATTGTTCCCCAGATTAAAATCAAATTTTGATCACAGGTACTTTTAGTTAATCTATTTACATTCTAATTAGAAGGGAAACTGATATGTGCTTGCACACATAGGCCAAGTGGGAACCATAAAGTATTTATTTTAGACCAGGGCCTGTCTCAGCTCTCTCTCCATCTCAGGATTTCTGCTGAGAATGCAGGAAGAATCTCGTAAAGCTTAGACATCCTGCCTTTCTTAACTGAAAGTGACGAATAACACAACTGTTACTGCTTGGAATTCTCATGTGCTCAGCCTAACATAAATAAAGATTTGGGAGCTATAGTATCAGACTTAATGTCTACCAGACCAATTATCTTGATTCTGCCATTTATCAGAAAAAATGCCTAGTAGGTAAAACAGAGTGAGCTGCCACAAGCACTGGAGTGCTGAATCCAATCCTATTCTAAAACCTTTTAAAGAAAGTAAATATCATTACTTACACTGCCACCTGCTTGTATGGCTTTTGCTGAGATACAAACTTTTCTCCTTTCATTTGCATGCCTCAGGGAAATGATAAAAGCATTTTAAAAGCATGTGACTCTTGGACACAGGAGCATCAAAGAAAGAACTAGTACACCATTCAGGAAAGTCCAGGAAAACTGTAAACTCTGACTAGAGATCAACTGTCAAGAAAGTCCAGCTCTTACAGTGATTCACCAGTAGTTAGTGGCTATTTGTACTCTGTGTGTTCCAGAAAAGCAAGCTTGACAATGGTACCCCACTACAAATTTTTGGTTTGTTTGGGTTTTCCCCTCAGTTTCCTTTTATTTTCTTAAATACTATTGGTATTTTAAACCTGTGCATACTTATAACACTACAGAATAGCACATGCCCATAAAACAAAACAAACAAAAAATTAATTTCAGGCTTATACAAGTTCAGTCTGATCTTTTGCTTAAATTCCCCCATTACAAAAAATACTTACAGAGATTTTCAGGCCATCTAATTACATCATCATTGATCAACATTTTAATAATTATTGAAAATTATCTGTGATGGCCCTGCACAAGAATGTGAAAGAATAGAACCACCAAAACAGGCTAGAGATTTAAACTTTTTTCTTTCTCCAAGGCACCTTAAAGGAAAAATATAAAGTGATATCTGTCCCACTGTATCCTATAATCACCTCCAAGAAGCAATCACCATGCTTAATAATCTGGATACCTCTTCTCAATTAGTTATCTTTTAGTTTCATTCATATTTTTAGACTAAAGATACTATAAACACATGAAATATATGCAATATGAAAAAATACTTTTTACTTTATTTCTCCTCCTATAAATTTCCTCACGTAAATTATGTGTATACAATTCTTGCACTTAGCAAATACTGATCACTGCTTATTCAAATTCTTTAAAATGTTCTTGATTTGGCAGACCAGTGTCACATCTCCTTATGACTCATCTCTTATTTTCAGGCTACCCCATTTAATCTTAACTTAATCTTTACTTATCCAATGCTTCCAGTTATCTACTTTACTATCTCTGCCTTTTGCAGTTCCATTGTCTCTGTCCTTGGGTGACCTTGGGAGATGGAATAATCAGAATTACATTTTCTGTTTAGCATGCTGTTACATTATGGGCTTATGTAAGGAAAGAAGGATTTTTTTTTTCCAGTGTACATAGAATGCTGTGTAGTGGACCCAATTTCCACGACATTATCTCTTTATGTCAGAATAAAAGAGAAGAAATTAAATACATGGCAACTATAAGAGTAAGTTCTTACCTGGTTTTTATTAGATCTTGGGATTTTAAAAACAGAATTTCTTGTGAAATAGAGCTGAGGCCAGGAAGTTAATGGGAAATACAAAAAACAGTCTGGTCTTTTTACTCACAAACAGAATCTACCTAATAAACAAAGTAACAGTCACTGACCTGAAGGCACATAGAAAAGAAATGTGGGAATTGACTTTCTCCATGGGGTCCGTGGTAAAAGAGAAGAGCAACATACAGAAACAGCTAAATCCTTAACTAAGAATATATGAATTAAAGAGATTAAAATGAACCAGTTGAATAGAACTGACCTACAGCTGCTGCAAATCCCACCTGTTCCAACTTCTGGTGAACTGTTATAGAGTCCATATCTTTCAGAAGACATTTCTATTTTCTCCAAAAGTGAATATATGAATACATAATATTCATAAAAATCATAAACATAAATACATAACAAATTTATAGTGAATATTTTTATAAGGTATATTACTATATGACACATACATTGCATATATTACTATATTATTTTTCAACAATATTTATTGTATTTGCATAATAAGTTCATGTATATCCACACAACACATTTTCAGGCTTGTAGATTTTCATGTAACGTTTTGCTTATAATTTATGTGAGTTATAGCAGTAAAATTGGTCTTATGACCAATAAACTTCTTCAAACCTCCAGTCCTGACTGTGCTGTGGCAGCTCCCCTGCTTTCCAGCGGGTGGAAATCTCAGCTGGCAATATCCTTCCTGGTTCAGTATGTACTTTCTCTTTGGGTGTGTGTTGCCAAGATTGGTGCTGGCATTTGAGTTTTCTCTGCTTAGTGCAGGACGGAAATGAGATTAATAAAGATATTTCCTAGAGGGTTGAAATGTCATCCTAGGGATGGATTTTACTGTTCCCAAGGAAAAAGTAGCCTAGCAATCAGAAAGGAAACAAAATAAACCAGCTTGACTGGAAGGTTCCAAGTTTAGTTTTATAAGGTATTAATTCCATGTTTTTTTTATTTTTGGTCATGTTTATTTGGGGTTTATGTACAAATTTTTCTTGATTGATGTGATAAACTCAGGATACTTTTTATTTAGGATTTCCGTCCAAAACTGTTAAAAGAAGGAAGGAAGAAAGGAATCTAGAAATAAGAAAAAATATGAAAAAGGAATGGAAAGACAGAAAGGAGAATATATTTAATGGTAGTGCTGTTTGGGAGAACATCTATGACATTTACTGTGAAAATTATTATTGGGTATGTTACATGCTATAAAGCCATGTTAAACATTATGTTCTACTGTAAGTTTAATTTCTGTTTTAAATGAAAGAGAAATAATAAATTTAAAACAGAAAAAATAAAAAAAAGTTGTCTTATACCTACAGAAAATAATTTTGTAAATGTCATGTATCACTTTCAGAAGTGATTGGATTAGCCTTAGTTTGGTCTTTTAGCTCTGGAGCTGAAATACCCCTAAAATGAACTTTGATTGACGAAAGTTAACTTGGTTTAAGTTTTGGTAATATAGGAATAAGACAGTACTGCTGATAAAAGTAAAAGTAAGCAGGAAGCAGTTCAGTTGTATCTCTTCTAAGTAATTTCTAAAATATAAGGTACAAGAACCTGTGCGATCTGTAAAGTGCACAGTTTGTTAATTTCGTTTAAATAACTGAAAAATTTCCCTAGGGCTTGTCCCTCTGCATAAATTAAATATAGCAAATCTTCTAGTTAAGGAATATACTTCAGAGCCTGGTTTGAACAGAATTGGTATTAAAAAAAAGATGAGGACTAAAAGCCTATTCAGCATGCAGTCCCATTTCAACACCACACACATCTGCAAAGTCTTATAAAATTCTATTACAAGGCTATCAAATTTAATCAGCTAGTCAGTTTTTAGCCAAAGTCTTGCACTCCCTACATCTTAAACACGTCATACTAATACAAAACAGGCACTAGCTGCTTCCATTTTTTAAATCTTATTTTGATCACGTAAAGAAGTAAAGCAAAAGATTGCCTTAAGCCAGGCTGGTTTTTATGCTTGTCATAAAAGCAACCATCTCCCCCCAGTCTTCCTCTTCTTCACAGCTCTGTCAGTGCAGCACGTTGAGACCACACGAACATGTGGAAAGGTGCACATGGCTTAGTGCTTCAATGGGAGGATACGGGATCTCTAGAAGGAGAGGCCTGGGAAGGTGAGAAGAGGGATTTGTCCTTTATGTGAAACATAACCTAGATTACATGAAGGTCTGCTTCTATAATTTGTTCAGGAATTGGTCAAGAACTTAGGGGTAAAGACTAGCAGGCAGACCAGCACTGGTGCTTTTGTAGTCAGAATCCAATATAACCCTCATGATCAGAAAGTAGATATGGACTCACATTCACAAGCCCTGCTTCTTATGGGGGTTTTCAAACACTCTAACATATGCTACACAGACATGCAGCAGGACTCAGGTAATTTGAAAGACTTTTATGATGTGTTGAAGACAACTTTTTGTTCCAGGTGAGTGAAGAATCAGCAAAGAAAGGTGCTCTGCTGGATCTGACAAATGAACAAGAAAGAACTGTTCAAAGATGTGAAATTCAGGGTAGCCCTTGGCTATAATAGCCAGGAGATGGTGTTTTGAATCCTAAGAGGAGATAGTTTAAGCTTGGTCCTTGGGAATGTGATGGAGAAAATCTACCTGGAATCTAATTCCAAAAACATGAAGGACAAGAAGATGGTCCAGAGTAGTCAGTATGAATACATGAAGGAAAAATTATGCTTCAGCAACCTCAGTGAGGTGATGGTTTGATAGGGGAGAACAGTTTGCTATTTAACCTCAACTAAGAAAAACTTCCATCATAATTTCTAATAAGCTTCTCATAGAGAAGCTAAAAAAGATAAGGAGACAGTGAGGTGAATTGAAAACCCACTGAACAGCCAGGGCTGGAGAGTTATGGTGACCAGTGAAGGGCTCAGTTGGAGTCCTGTCACTGGTGGTATACACCAGGGGTCAATACTGGGACCAGTACTGCTGTAACTTTTCATTAAGACCTGGAGGAGGAGATGGAGTACCCCCTCACCAGTTTCAAAAATACAGAACTGAGGGAAATGGCTGTTACACCAGGTTGTTGGGCTGCCATATAGAGCAGCAACCTGCTTATTAGATTTCATTAACAGAGAGAGATGAATCACATAAAGTTCAGCAAGGGAAAATGCAAAGCTCTGCACATGAGGAAAAATAACCACAGACATCTGTACACACTGAACAGATCACAGCCACTGGGTGCAGAATTTTAGGACAGTCCCTTTTGGGGTAAAACAGTAAAACATTCACCTGTAACATGTCCTAACTGCCTCTCTCAGTCATCCTCCTTGGCTCTAAGGTAGCAAACATCTTCCAGGCATTGTGTGCACTGGTGCAACCTAAGCCCAAAAAAAAAGGAAAATAAAGATATTGCCATGTCCAAAATGGTTCACACCAAACTTAGTAGATACACTAGGCAAAGATAGCAGATAATCCCAGCATCACTATGTAAGATTTGAAACTGACATCACTCCATTTAGATCACTGTTTTACTCACTGATGTCTAATTGTGACATATATTTTAAACACAACACTGCCAGAAGGAAAATTGGACGTGGTAATAGCTTTCCACATACTTAGGAGAAGAGAAAGAACCAGTTGCAGAGTTTCTGGAGGTAAAAAAACTTATGGAATTCCTTTCTTCCTCCTTTCTGTGTCATATAAGGCTGTGTCTTATAAGGCTGCTGCTTAAGACATCTTTTCCACATGCTCTATTAGCAAAAAGATGTAGGAAGTTAGTGACAGTGAGAGATGACAACAAAGTGTATTAAACTTGCAGGTGGGCTGCAGAACTGAGCTCAGAAATGCAGCACACATTTTTTTGAGCAATACCATTCTAAATAGCTAATTTGATCGAACCTGATCAAATTACATCCAAATCTTGTGAAGAAAGCAATCTTTAGATAATTATTCAAGAAAGTCCATACTAAAGCAGTCAGACCACCAAAGGAGGAAGCCTGGGTTGGAAAAGACTACCAGTTTCAACAGCTGTGCAAGACAAGCAGCCATTCCTTTTTATTTCAGAAATTTTAAATGATGAGCTGCTCAAGGATGCAGAGAGGGAAAGAACAAGTTAAGAAGGAAGAAGGAAGGAAGAAAAAATTCGGTGTTCTAGAACAGTGAAATTAGAAAGTATGCATTGTTGTCTGTTAGGCACTGAAACCTAGGAAATCTAGCAAATAAATTTACACAACAGCTGTGCCTAATCTTGGCATTTCTGCTGCTATCCAGATTAAATTTAAAACTACATGTTGTCAAATACTAAAGCATTTCCACCCATACTTTAAAAATATGTAAATCTGAAGGTGATGTCTCATATCATGCAATAATGTGTGGTCTGGAGGCAGAGAAGATGAAATTGAAATGTTTTGTGTTCTCAAAACAAATTTTAAATGAAAATTGAATACTATGTGAGTCAGCCACAAAGAGGATTTATTCTTATATGTGTCAGTTCGTTTGGTCCTATTTTGCAGCCCAGGAAAGTATTCCCAGAGTACCTATTTTAAAACAAGTATCCAATTTTTGACTTAAAAGGAATGCTTAATGACTGTTTTGGATATCTCTGCTCCTTTGAAATCATACAGCACTAGTTACCACAGCTCTAGGAACCAAACACTTACTAGTTCATAACATCTCTTGGGCCAGTAATGGTTTTGGAAAAGCATTTTCATACCCAAGCAAACTGTGGCAATCACATATTTATGTTACTATTTTTTTATGTTCCCAGTCTAATTTCAGTTTCCATTAAATATTTCTTAGAGATATGTGGGACTGAACAATTGCAGTTGTTGTCAACATAATTTCTTTTAGCATACTTAGAGATAATTCTTGATTATTTAATGTTAAATTTTATCTCCTGTGGTATGCTTACTTGGTTACCAGATGCAGTAAGAACACATTTTTTCTCCTGTGAGAAGCATAACTCTATAAAGGAAATAGTGTAAAAGCTCCAGCATCATACTGTCACTTTAGATTCACATAGGAAAAAAAAAACAGGACTGTGACACGAAAATTCTTTGGGAGGTGTTAAGGGTTCCAAAACCAGACAATGCTAGTACCTAAAAGCAGACTCTGGCGTGGTCTAATCCAGTTCCTATTTTTCTTTCTTTTCTGTGACAGAGAAGTAGTCCAAAATCTTTCTAAGCTCACCTTTAACACCAGCTTTGGTCAGTACCCTGGTTCAACCAAAGTAGACAACAATAATATAACTCCAAATTGAAGGTGTCTTCAGAAGTGGAAGAAGGTCATGATTTAAAACCATTTTCTATTGAACATAAAATAACTCTTCAGAATAGGATTTCCTCATGTTTCGTGCTGGGCCCTAAGATCCCAGCTGTAGTTTGAGTCTATTCATGTCTGTGGGGCAACCACTTAATGCATTCCAGGACTTACACTGACCCACTCAATAACATATTCTGCCAGAAAAATTATGTTTCCTCAACATTCCTCAAACAGAGATTATTCAGTGTACCTTATAGGGAGACACTGGATAAATAATTTAAGAAATTAAAGATTTTTTCTGGTGTATATAGTTTAAATTTTCCCCAGTAGCAAGTCTTAGGCTTTTTATCAACAAAAGACTGAGACTGTCAGAACAATATTGGTGAGAACTTTAATATGGTCGTACTGAGTTTTTTTCCCTAAATTGCATTCCAGTAAGGAATGGGCAGGGAACAGGTGTTAAATTTTGACATTTTTTTCCATAGCTTAGGTGGTCAAATAACTAGTAAAAAGCTTATAAAAATGTAGTATCCAGGTTATAATGATTCAAATTTATGTTTGATTATCCTGTCTTTCCACCTTTTGAAGAAATCATTGGCAGCTAAATTAGGAAATTTTCTTGTCTCCAGGTACATGGACTGAAATATCAGATTGTGATGAGTTTGAAATGTAATTGTCACGGAAAGCACTTGATGATCATTCTTTACATTTACAATTTCTTCCCAGGGAATCGTGTACCCATAATACTGGAGACTGATAAAAGTGTAAATGGTGCAAATATCCATCTCTCTAGATATTCAGAACCCATGAAAATGTGAACTCTAGTTTTGCCCTAGAAGAAATGAAGGATTCATATTTGTCGCTTATGTATTCAAGATGTACACAATGGGTCCAATTCCCTCTAAGATTTTGCTGCACTCTGAAAACTTTCAGATAGCTTTACATATCTTTAATCCCTGTTAATTCCCCAGAAATATTTCTGAGACAATTTCCTTTGCGGTTGACCCCTGTATGTGTGACACAGTCGTATGCCAGGATATCAAATTTCTCTGCTAAACTAGAGAATAATATATGGCAATATTTGTTAAAGTTTGATTAACAGTTTGATTAATTTATACAGAATTAGTACAACAATAATGTATCTGTAGGATGCCTTCTCTCTTATTCACATTGTCTTCTCTCATTCTTTAAATTGAAATAAATGGCTTTTTATCTAAAGGACAATCTTCTGGACAAGGTTCTGCATAATAATTTGTTTTAAATAATAATTTCTTTTGCATCCATCATATTATTTTCTCTTTTTCTGTTAATTTCTAAACTAATCTTTCCTTAAAAAGAATTTAGAATCTTGTGAGGATTCTTAAATTTTCTAGATACATTTGCTTAAAGCAAACATGGTTAAAATAGTTATTTATTTTCTCATGATCCAGTTCCAGATCTTTGGACAGCAGATCAAATTAACAATAAGTGGATTAAATGGAAGTCATTATATATAAAATAGGAAAGCTGCTCCATAATACAATTAGAAATGGATAAAATTCAATATATGACAAAATAATTTCAGAGGAAATTGCTGAACTCTGAAAAAACTTTACTTAAATATACATGTAATTATCTGTTATGTTTATGGTATAGCTAAAGAAATATCCATAAAAATATTTACTTTCCTCATAGCTAATTCTGGAAAACCCCTTAGTAGGATTTTCCTCCATATTATTTTCTCTAGCAGAATTTGATCTTTGCCAAACATTCAGAAAAAGAATCAGTTACTTAAATATCTTCAATACAGATGTGTATAGTGATTTTTTTGTAATGCATAAATGTTTTGAAGTATTACCTTCTCTGTACATTATCTTTTGACTGCCTCTTGCAGCATGAGTGAGGAAAGAGAAGGTGTGATTTAGGATTTCCCAAAAAATCCACTTTATTTTCCAAAAGTGAATTGGTCTCTTCTGTATATTATATAAATAAATAGATAATGTAGAAGGGCTAATTTCCAAAGAAAATGTCACCTTTCCACTTGTCTTTTTGATTGCAAGTAATTATACTTGCAAATAACTGTTGGGTTTTCTCAAGTACTTAGATGTCTAAATACCAGATTGGGCCCACCAAAGAAGTAATTAGACTCAAACGTACAATAAAATGAGCCCTCAATTAATTGCAGATTTGCAAACACAGAAGAGGAAATTTAGCTCCAATACAATTGCAGAGGAGAGAGAAAAGAAGAAATCCTTATATGGCAAATCATATATTCCATTATTTCTGTCTGACCACTATATTTTTATTTAGACATTCCACTTAACAGCAAACAACCACAAAGTACTATCCTAAGATTCTTCCAGGAAAAAAATTATCCTGCATCTTATTCTAATAAAGCTTAAAACATAAATAGCCTTGGCACTCCCCTAGGACTGTGCAAGATACTAACCAAAAACAATTGCAATTTTCCCACAGAAGTTAGATTTAGAAATTGCATGCGATGGTTTTCTTGCCTCGCACCCAGAAGGTACTGACATTTCTGCAGAGTGGTTATGAAAAAGTTACCATTCGAAGTCAAGGATACATGCATTTTTTTATTATTGATTCATATAATTACTAGATAAAGGGTAAGAAAGAGAAGTGTGAAAACATAATTTGGGTCTGCCATGCAGTTTTCTAACTGTAGAGGGATATTAAATCACCGTCACTTTTTGAGACTTTTAAGGGAGTACCTTAACTAGAATCCTTATTCCTACAACAGGGCTTATTTCTATAGTTTTCTTCTTTAATCTCCAAAGGTTTCTCCTGTATATCAACCACTTCATTCTCAGAACCACTTACTATATGAGCCAGCACATTAATTCATGTTCCTGCCAATGCCTCAGATGTTTCTTCTTCTGTAAGAAAGAGTTACAATTTCTCATTTCTGGAGACAAATGTCTCAGGCTGACCTAATGATCACAGACTTCCCATGTGAGCAGACACTATTAACTTATGTGAATATCATGCTTTAAGAAAATCATTATAAACTTCTTGTTTTATAGCATCCTGGTTACCACATTTACTTCCTAGCAGCAGAATAATATTTCCCAGTGAAGTGAAATCATCATCAATAGTGGAAACATTTAAACGACAGAAAGCTGATCAGAAGAAAGATTTAAGACAGCAGTATCACACAGAGTGAAAGATTTAGGAGCAGAAGTCACACTGACTTCCTATTGCCTATTTTTGCAAAACCTCCCTTACTTGCTCATGATTTTTCTTGGACTCCCAGCTAATTACTCTGATTTTTCCTCTGAGCACTTGCTGAGTTTGCTGTCCCTCTACCCACCACTTCCTCTACCAGTTAAATATTTGATGCGAAAACAGAAAGGAGTTTTTTAAAAAAATGTTTTTCCGTTAAATAGCAGTGATGTATCAGCTGTAACTTTTAGTGGCAGTATGTCTGTTTTCATGAAAATTTCACTAGAATAGTTCCCAGGTCTGGAGTCAGAAACAGAAGACAAGACTCATTACTCGAGAAGCACGATTGGCTAACAATGGGTGTTAAATGCAATGCATTCATATGGGTGTGGGTGTTAGACTTCCCCCTGGTTACCACTGGCAGCTCATAGCAGCCCAGCCATCCCCCGTCCCACTGGCCATGAAGCAGGAAAGTCCTCTGGCTGCAGCACTCAGTTGCCATTCCTCTCCCATTGTCCAGACGGGGATTGGACCAGCAGGTCCAATTTACTCCTCACATCTCGGGACTTACTCCAGAACACACAGCTGTGTAACCCTCCACACTGCAGACGTGGACAATGCTGGTGGAAGCATTGCTTCTGAAGGAACTTTCAACTTGCTCTGTCCTATGCCAGAAAAATGGCTTAACCATAGAACTGTTGACTGAGAAGAAGAGGAATGGAGGAAACAGTCTCATTTGCTTGCTTGTTTTTGGGGATGTCACTGAAACAAACAAATAAACAATCTTCTGTCACACCTGAAATTTGAGGTTGAGTTTATTATTTTTCCATGACATAGCATTCCTGTTACCTAGCCAGCTGTAGTTAATTTCGAAAATATACTGACAGCTACTGCTTCCCAAACTTTCAAATCCAAAAAATAACACCTCATGCAGTAAAATCCACTGAAAAAATATCCCTGAATTTATAAAACATTTACACACTGCTGTATTCTCACATTGAACAAGGAATTGCTGTACCAGCTTTGGATGATAGATGCCATATGCACAGACTGTCTACAGCCATCCAGATTTTCTAGAACTGTCTTTTCTTACCTGCTTGCTCTCTATAGTGTAGTGCAGCTGGTGTATTACATTGGCAAATGGATGTTTGTTCACCAGCTGATGGCTATACTTTATTAGAAGGTTGTCCTGGTGCCTGCAAGGGCAATTTGTAAGGTATATGGGCCTTGATTCCAATACAGAAGTCAGAAGTGAACTTTCCTTTGAACTCAACAGTTTTAGATAGAGCATTCATTGCTGAAAAAGGATCTGGCACAATGAATTAAAATGGAAACGGGAATGGTCACAAATATATGAATAACCTGTGGAAAATGCAAAATTCCCCAACTAACTGTGCCAATAATCCAGATGCTGCAGTTGGAATAAATTTCATTATTACTTACCAAAAGAAGAAAGGAAGAGAAAGTAATGTATTCAACACAATTTTCTATTAAAGTTTTTTTCTGATATGTTTTATTAAAAAATTGCAATCATTATTTATGTACTGTGAAAATTTTTCCCCTTTCTGCACTTTTCACCTGACATCCTTTAAGGTTGTGTCAATGTAAGACCAAAGCTTCTCACTTGGAAAAACAGAGCTGAAACATGAAGGCTTTGTGCTTCAAGGGCACATTGATGCAGAAGTCTAGTGCAGAACTGATGCTGAGATACAGGTATTTGCTGAGGTCATCCACCTTGGTACAATGGCTTCCTATAAATAGGGAAACATGAATAATTTACTTATGCATGAAGCAGCTGATAACTCTTTACTATAGACATAAGTTGAAATATGTGTCTGATGCTATCTGTTGCTGAACGTTGACTGCAATTACCATGAGATGGTGTTACTAAAACCAATGTTTGATATATTCTTTTAACCATAAGACCAAACACGTGGACAAAACATCCTTTTTTTCAGAATTAATTAGTAGAAGTAACCTTCCTAAGTTACTGAATATTTATATGTATGCGTGTATGTTTTGTGTGTAGAACTTTTCCTGTCCTGTTTTCTTGATTTGAACAATAAGCTTTACTTATATTAAGCCGGTTTTCTGTAAAATAGTGGAATATATGTGTGAGTATATATTTGTCCTGGGAAAGTCTGCTGCAGTATTAACAGCTGAATTTTTAGGGACTGAAATACCCTAAAGGATTCTTAAATGTCACTAAAATCCAGGCATATGCCCTTTGACATGTCAACATCAAAAATGTATTTCTAGATCATTGTTGTTCTGAGCCTGAGTCCTGGGCTCAAGCCAATGTTTTAGATGTTTTAGTTCCATGTGTTTGTTCATGCTGTTTGTAATTTTCTTCTACATCTTGTGTAACACGTAAAAAATACATACACACCTTTGCCCAGTTAAAAGATAGTAAAATTCCAAAAAGAAATAAATTCAAGTTAGAAATTACTGTTGCCATGAGTTCTATAGATATTTTTCACTTTTTCTCCTTATTTATAAAGGCCAGCTTGCCAAGTGGACCGTGTTCAAAGGAAGAGAGAAGTAGATGTCCTTGGCAAATTGAGTAATGTCTCCACAGCATGCTTTCTGCCTTGAAAAATTTGCATGCAACAAGCAAAAATGCATCATAATATGGATAACTTTTGCTGCCAGCATGTGATGATGAAAGCGTCATTCACCACAATTGTGATCCAAGAGGCTGTTGGCCTCAGGATTTCTCAGGCTTCCATGGCTAGGAGATTAGTAGAAGTACGAGGTCAGAAACCTCTCTTGGAGGCCATGTTATGTCAGCGTGTCCTGTAGGCACTGCCTGTTTTCTCTTTGCTATGTTGCTCCTACACTCCAGATCCTACACTCCCATTACAATGCTGCAGTTTTTCTCTTGCTTTTCAGCACCAAGTGTGAGATGCAGGAGATTGAGCTACACAGGAGAAGAGCTACACAGGCATGAGAATTTTCAGACCAGGAAAGATATTGCACTGCACCACAGACTGAAAGTATTTGTTTCTATCCAGCTGAAGTCCAACAATGCATTTTCTCTATATTTATGTGTGCAGAAGGAAACTGTGGCCACCAGTACATGAAACAGTACAGCTTTGCAAAGATTCCCTCCCCTTCCTTACTCCCTCTGGGATACTTCCCAATTTAACTTCCTTCAGAATGAATCATACTCCCAGCAAAACCAGAGCACAATAGATTTTGTCTAGCATTGCTTAAATTTGGGTAGTACTATGCAGAATTTTGGATTTCTGTTGCAGTGTTTATTCCTTTCTTATTTTTCTTAGAAACAGATGTGGCTTTTTCTTTATATAACCATTTTTCATTATACTTCACCCTGGATAAATTTGCAGAAGTTCCATTGTTGCAGTGCATGTTTTAGGTTTTTGAATTTGTATTTGTATTTTGTTATTTGTCTGTACTTGGTATGTCCCTTTCACCCCCCCATTCCCTGATGACCCCTGTGGTATCCCCTGATGTAAGCACACCCCTTCCCTTTCCCGACTGGCCCAGAGTGTTCCCCGCCCAGGCTGTGACCTGGGAAAAGGGGACACAGGGCCGAGCACATGGTCTGGCTTCCAGTTCTGGCTCTGCTCTGCACCTGGCCAGCCACAAGAAATAAACACCTTTTCCTACCCAAGCCAGGACCCACTTCTTCATTTCCAAGCCTCATCCATGCTTCAACCAGCTAATTGGAGGACCCACAGACTGCTATAAATAGGCCTGGGGAACTGCTAGCCAGTAAAAGCACCCCCACGGACACGCCAATTTATATTCCATTAATTTCTGTCAGAGTAGGATAGAATATCCAACCCAAGGCTTAAAATTAAATTTGTTTCCTTTTGTATTCAATGCCATTGCAAATTGTGCAGAATTTTAGCTGAATATAAAAGGTCACTTGTCAGGTTCTTAAGAGCGGAACCATGTTTTCTCAATTATCCATAAAATACCTAACACAATGAAGATCATTGATTCTAACTGCTCCAAAGCAATAGCAGGGCACAATAACTAAATAATAATATATGTATGTTAAAAATACTTCTGTAGTTAATAAAACCACTCATATTAACTTCAAGAATTCTTGTTTAGACTCTTGTTTTTCATTAGAGATGGACAATTTTTACACTGGCTTATTACACTTAATATTATCTTTGTATACTGTTTCTGTCTGTTTCACTTTGTTTTTCTCCTTACTGCTCCTGTACTTGTCTGTAAATCCTATTGTATATTAAGAAATAATGCTGAAATGGTAACAAATACCTGAAATGTTAAATCCAGCTTACCATCTTTGGCATGTCTTTTCTCCATTGTTTGATTTGAAGCAGTTATATATTTTTAAAAACAAGGTAATCAGTTGACACCGTGACCAGAGAATCCCAGTTAGCTCTCACCCTGGCCACGCGCCAGGAGTGGCTGTCCCCGAGCTGCCAGCAGTCCAAGTGGCAGTGCAGAGCAAAGCTGCTCGCTACAGCTTCTGTTGTGGTCTCTAAGATCAGAGCAAGGACCAGAGAAGGCTCTTTTCTGTATGATTTCTCAGAGACCTTTATTCCCCAAGAAGGGGGAGAAATGAAAAAGCGGTAGAAACAAAGCCCGCGCCCACTTTTAACCCGGGGGCTGGAGGGGGTGGCGCAGGTTGGTGGTTGGTCCCAGATTAGACTGACAGGTAACTTTCTATAACTCAGGGCAGGGTCAGGGAGAAGATAGACAGCTGACTGAAGCTTCCAGAGCAAGGGCAGGGTCAGGAGAGATGGAAAAAGGGACGAGGGGGAGATACCTTTGGACGGTACCTGATCTGTCGGGGGAGGGGAGCAGGGATGAACCATAGGGATAAACAACTCCAAAACAGATTAACAAAACCCACCACCACAATGAATCAACATGATAATCCTTTAACAATTGCCAAAATATCCTTTGACTGTTTTGAATTGTAAATTGAACAAATTGGCTCCAACATTCCATCCAAATAACTTGCTGCAGAAGATGTCCGTGTTAGGAACTGGGCTTGATTTGCTTTTAAAGGGTGTAGTTTGTGTAAATCAGACCATGATGAAAGGTTTAAATTTCTGACATACAGTCTAAAATGAAAACAGATGAGATCCCAGCTTTGAATTTCGTTTGATAAGAGGATAACTCACCATTGACCAAGTTTATCAGTGTACCACTGAAGTACCATATATCAAAATGTTTGATATCCAAAGACGTAATCACAGAAACTGATGAAAATTCTTGTTTACAACCAGTTGAAATCCAAACACTTCAAATTTAAAGACTTGGGAAAATACAACACATGGTGGGCTTTCATCTTATATGAAACCTAAATTTTTGAAGCATTATTTTGTCTAGGTAGGAATGAACTACAAAGACAAAAAAAAAAAAAAA
>JANPWX010000019.1:1740558-1817281 GCA_024734555.1 Trochalopteron elliotii
GAAGGAAGGAAGGAAGGAAGGAAGGAAGGAAGGAAGGAAGGAAGGAAGGAAGGAAGGAAGGAAGGAAGAAAGAAAAGAAGAAAGGAAGGACGGCACGCCTGGCAAGTTTTGAACTAAAAAACATGCACAGATTAAAAATTGTGATGTTTTGTAAGAGGAAGGAATTAATTTAGGCTCTCATGGTCCACAGGGGAGAACTGAGCAGAATTCAGCTCTGGTTCTCAACAGTTTTTAATAAAACTCTGATTATTTTACAGTCTCCCAGGCTGAGCTCAGAATATACTTTTTGTAAACAAAATCCAAAAGACATCTTTAGGCCAGTTGCTGTCATAGACAAATTAGGACATATTAAGATTTTATCCAAACCCAAATGTGGCCCTGCTCTTAAATGCCTTTCAGCCCCCTAGCCCTAGCAAATAGAATCTCATGAATCCTCACTGCATTTCTTGCAAATGAAATGTTGTCTAAGAGATTATGTAGCTCACATAATTCTATGCATAAAGTCTATATCAGAGTTAAAATGGGAAATCAGGTGTCCTTTACCCCTGGTATGCAGCGGGAAAACCAGAGCATTTTCCCGTAAATGAAGCTACATCTTTACTTGTATTATAGTATCATCTCTGATTATAATTGTTTCATTGTAAATGAAACATACAAAAAATACCACTTTTATTCTAAATTTTTCACAGAAATAAGTCTATCAATATCTGAATATAAACAAAAAGGGGGAAAAAAATTAATAAAGCTTTTGAAATTTTTTTAAAAGTACTAACTTAACTCTGAAATTGATAACAAAATGAGCAAAAAACATTTTAATCAAAGTATTATGCATTAACCACAATAAATATATAAATATATTTTTCTTCTTTTTTTTTTATTTATGAAAGAGACCTTTTTGGGCTTTTTTCTGGTTCCATTTGAAAATGTGACTAAATTAAAAAATCTCAAAGTTTCCCATGTAAAGGGAAAATTATTTCCTGTCAAGCTTAATAGATATCCATTAGACTCGGAATGGCTTTAAATTTTTCACATTTCAACATGAAAAGACCTATTGTTGTGGGTCTCTAGCAGAAATTCATGAAGTGGTAATATCTGAAATCAGAATATATGGTATGTAATTCATATAATCATTATAGAAATCTACAGAGTCAAAAAATGTATTGAGCCTATTATTTCTGTTGAATTAGTGTGTGGGGGGGTTGGAACAATTAAAGAAATCTTTTCACTTTCTCAAGTATGATTCACATAAAGTAAAATAAACCCTGTCAATAAATAAATATTTAGCAAGGATATATTGATTTGAAAAACACTGTTATCTACCACGTTGGTAGATATTCCAGCAGTGATTGCAGAAAAGTGAGTGAGTTGCTCATCAAAAGGCTCTCAACTTTAATGCAAAAACCTCCAGTGAGCATTGCAATGCTATCTTAAACAACAATTCTTTTTTGTTTTTCTCAAGCTTTCATAATCAGTCTACAATCTGCAACAGCATATTTTTAAGACTCTAACTGTATGGGGAAATTGGTGCTGATGTTAAAAATACATAGATAGACAGATACTTCTGTAAGTTGCCATCTTGCTTTTTTTAAGCATTCATCCATCACTGTTCATTGGCAGGTTGTTCACATAGTGTATGAAAAGACATCCAGCTCAAAAATGTTATAGGAAATTCTCTGCTCATGAATTTATTTGAAATTCCAAGCTCCTCTGTTGTGAAAAAAATTGATTCATATAGATTGCCACATATTTAATGCCTATGATATAATTTCATGTATTCTTTGTCTGACATCTGCAAAGAGAAAATCCTCTTGCAACATCTCAGTTTAGTTATTTTTTTGTATTGAAAGGATGTGCCTTATTTGGGAAATCTTGGGCTACTGGATAAAATTAGCAATCAACTGTTCCTGTAAGTATATAAATTTAAAAACAACATTTCTTGTTCTTGAAAAATCTAACCAGTTTTATGAAACCTTTGTTTTTTCTTTACCCTAAAAAGTGCTGTAGGATCAAGCAATTTTCTTTTGGGACAGGCAGTTCAGCCAAGATAAGTTATCCTGTTAATGATCAGCACAAAACAGCATTCACTGGATATGAATCACTGAATTAAATCTTATTAATTCTAAGAGCTTTTCTTCCAATAACAGTTACACTGCAATTCTTAATGCATAATCCAAAAGAAATAGAATAATTGAATTAGCTTAGAGTGTCAGATACCTTGAAACTATCTAACCATCACTAGCACTGTCAAGTTTTTGAAATTCAAGGAGGTGTCTGGTTTCCCTTGGGATAAAAATTTCTAAAAAATGTTTGCCTGCTGATTTTTATTAATTTCTTTTGTGTTTCAGAACAGTTTCCAATGCAGCATTTATAACCTGGTTTCACAAATTGAAAATCACAAATGTACATATTGCTCACATGCATATATTTATACATTAAAAAGGAAAAAAAGGATCAAGTGGTTTAATTTGATAGTGATACTTAATACATATTCAAAGAAAATTATATGAAACGGGTGTCTGCAATATGCAGAGAATGCAACTCAATTCACTCACAGAGTATTTTTTTTAACAATAAACAATTTTTTTTTCTTTGCAGTAACTCACTTTATTGAATGGTTGTACTAAACCAATTTTCTTGTCTTCTGAACACCTCAGGGAGAAATAATAATAATAAAAAAATTATCTGACAAAATGTAAATTTATATCTCCATATGAAAGTTCAAAAAGCTGGTCATCAATTCCCACTTAACTACTTAAGTGCCTAACAGCCTGCATGCAACCAAATTGTACCAGAAAAAATGTTGATGCCCAAAGTTTGACAATATACTTAGAGGATCTGCCATCTTGGCTGAACCAAGCAGCTCAGGGCCCCATCCAGCCTCCAGTTGTTCAGGATTTACAGAAGCAGTGTCACTGGCTTCAGGTCTCAAAGGAGTTAAACTGATATGAACAATCTTTGGACATTTAGTACTCTCTGGAAGCCTAAATAATCACAATTATTTTTATTAAAAACCCTGGACGAAGGGTTACTGCCTACCTCTTCAACAGGAGCTTAGAGGAAGCCACAGAGGCCATGTTGAACTACAGAGCTAAAGCATTTACTTCAGAGAAGATCTACTAAAACCATTGTGCTTTACAAGGGTGGAACAGAGACATTTCCCATGTTCTCTTCAAACCTGTGCCAGCCTTCAGTTAAGTAAAATTCAAAGCATAACTTTGAAACCTAGAGGGTACTCTAATTCTTTGTAAACTTCTGTCAACAGCTACGCCCATCTCAACTCATTGGGCCCATCTCTTGTGGCTCAGAATTTCAGTTCCACATATTCAGATTCATCTAGGTTATTAATGCTGGGCAGCTCTCAGCTTTTAGGCATTGAAAAAGAAAATAAGTGATTAAAAATAGTAACTTATAGTAGGTAACTGCAAGTGAGATAGGGGTTTTTAAAAAATTTATACCTTTAACAGGGTAGCTCTTGGTCAAAAGTCAGAAAGAAACATATTTAGTAATGGAAGAGGTAAAACTGTCATGCACTAATTCTTGACACATTTCTGAATTGTGAAAATCTGGTTTATATAGCATAAACAGAATATAGCATAAATGTAAATGGAGCACCATTTACACAGGTTAATCACACAAATAGTGCTGCCATGAAACCTGGATCTCTGCTTCAGATGTCCTTTTGCTTATACTTCTACTTTTTTTATTATTATTGTATTCAAGGTCTGCATTAGCAGACAAAATGGTCATGAAATGAGCTAGTAAAATGGTCACACATGGATATCTGTGGGAAATAGACTTGTACATCATGCCAGATAATCTGTGGCCTGGTCTACCCTCTGCTAGGAAATTTTTTATTATCAATCTCTACACTGTAGATATGTAGAAATGAGCCAGTCTTCAAGACTCTTTTCTTAGCCCATGAAGAGAAAAAGGCCTATTTACAGTCAGGTACTTTTCATCTTGCTGCTGATGTCTAAATTGAGGCAGAAGTATTGCAATGCAAAACCACCCTGTTTCTAATGAGCAACTCCAATTTAAATCATCCTAGAATGATAAGATCATTGCAGATGAGTATAAGCCCAGTCATATGGTTTGTCTCACAGATGTGGACAAAAGTGTATTTATTTCTTCCATGTAAAAGTCTTTGTAATATTCTGATGCAATTTAATTCTCTGACTACAAATAAGATACCTTCTACAGACAGCTTGTAACAGAAGAGTGAGGTGGAAATTGTACAGTATTTACACCCAAAAGTCCAAGAAGCCTTTTTCCTATGCTTTTAGTTGTCTTAATCAAAAATTAAAATACTATAGGAACAGTCGTTTACTCTTGCACTGAGATTTTAAGGTCTTACAAGCTACCCTGTGCTGTTGACAGATAATATTGCTCAGTGTGCTTTTCTCTCTCAGTGTTTAGCAACTCATGGCATGAGTTGCTATCAAGGCTGATAACCTTGGCAATGCTTTGTCTGAAAACTAATTATTCCATGTATTGTCATAAGCAGGCTGCAAACCTGATTGTGAGAAAACATACCCTTCCATCAACCGTTGTCAACATTGGACATCATAAATATTTTTCCAGATCTGGAAGACCTAGATTTGTTAACAAGGCTCCTCGCAGTGCCTTTCTTCTGGATTTTGCCTTCAAAAAGTTCTTTCACAACCAGTGAATAAAGCATGATTCTTGCAACAGAAAATCCTTATCACCAGCATCTGTCCTGTTGGAATATTGCCACTGTAGCCAGTAGAAAAGGAAGCTCTAAGGCTATCATGGAGACTAGGGATGAGAAGTATGTCTGTACCCCATTTCTTGAGATGTGAAAAGAAATAATGATGTTTGTTTATTAAAAAAAAAAATAAATTACACAGTGTATCAGTGTGACAACATGAACAGCCCAAGCAGAATGAAGATTGGACCATGGACCACAGGTAACTATTAATTTTCACAAGATTATGTTATTTTACCTGTAAACAAATGCTCATGTCATAAATGCTCTCCAGAGGTCATGTGTTCTTGTCTCTGCAAATCAAACATCAAGGCAAAAATTACTGCAGGCTTTACTATCCTCAAATACCAGTCATCACTGCCCTACATCACACCATTTTCCCATCATATAATTGGATACAGGACAAATAAATGCAATTTTCAAGGCTGAATCTAGTAGTTAATTCCTGCTATGGCAAGGTCAAACATTCAAACAACTGTGCATTGATGAATAGAAAATGATCTGTCTCATACGCTGACCACATCACAAAGCTGTTAAAAATTGGAAAAACATCTGAACAAATTAATATTGATTTTTTTCATGTTCCTCTTAAAATCAAATATGCTCAGTACTTGTTGAGAGTACCCTTGGGTAGAAAAAATGAAAAAGCAAAATTCCTAAGTTGATTCTTTTTAGGACTTTATTTCAGCTAATTTTGAAGAAGCTGTTGTAAAATAATGAGGAAAAGATCTAGTATTACATTATACATTCACAAAGAACTTTCCTCATTCCATTGTCACTGAGGAATAACTTCATTAAATTATAAGTATTATAATCTGATTGGGTTAATCTGGTTAAATGTTGGTGACTGCCATATTAAAATCACCTGAGGTCCTTCATTGTTGGCAAATAATTGATCAATGTGGAAGCAAAGGTATAATTCACTTCTTTGTAAATTAAACTTCTACATCTGGACAATGGACTTAAGACTAAATTCCAGTGAATATGCTGATTAGACCTCGGTTATCTATAATGGGAAACTAAGCAACTAATTCGAAATGAAGGGACCTGCATTAGGATACCTAGGTTTGAGTGAAATGAACCCTACACACAAGTGAATTTGAATCTATATCTTTCCATGTCATTAGAAAATAATTTAAATAATTGCATTTTAGTGACCTCATATTACTTCCATATTTCATCATTTATATCTTTTGTTTTACTGCTTTCAAAAAATATCTGAGGGAAGATATGATTATAAGCCAAACTCAGGCAACATTCTTGATCTTCTGAAGGTCTAATCCTGCAAAGTGAATGCATATCTGAAGTCTTCCAGGGACATTGACTAGGTTTTTTTTCCAGCTTTGGAGATCAATTCACTTTTGCATAAATAACTGTCTTTTAACTAGGGATTTATTTACCCTTCCTAATTTTTGAGGAGTTGAGTATAAAAATTTGAGAAATAGATCATTATTTAGTCACCTAAATACCATTTTAAGCATTTATTTAGTGATATGCTTACTGGCATCTTATGGGGTGAAGCCTGAAAACTGGTCATTTAATGCCTCTGGGTCAGCAGACTGGAGGCAGCCTTTTATGTTTATGAAAAAATAAGGCAACTGATAGAAGTTCTGTGTTTTCAGAGGAATAGACGTCAAGCCACCGCACTAAGCAGTTCTCTTTATTAATTCTTTTAACAAGCACATGATCTTAAGTACCAGAGATTTTTGTTACAGTACTTTTAAAGAGTTCATTGAAAACTGAAATACTGTAGTTGAATACAAATCCATTAGCTAGCAAGGGAATAGAGAACACAAAATATAGTCAATGTGCCCTGAATTTAAACATCTCTTAGGGATCATTTTATATTGTTTCAATGAAAAACTGCGTGGGTTTGAGGAAAAGAGACCTTCCACATAAACACCATCTTTCTCAAAGTTTTATACCTGAAAGGCTGATAAGATTGATTCTGCAATGTAATGATGACAGATGCACACGGTCAAAGTTCTCAGCATCCTGAGGATACTAATGGCCCTTCCTGGCCCCGTCCAGCCCCACCTGTGGCCTCCCCTCCCACTCCCCCATCAACACTATGAGCGGCCATTCCTGTCCCCTGGATGGATATCTTGAACATACACTGTGGGCTCCTCTCCAGTGCCTTTTTCCTTTTGCCCCCAGCTTGGCTCCTGGAGGGATGGATCCCAGCTGCTGTCAGCCCGAGTCTCTGGCTCCCCGTGTTCATCCCCCATGGCACTGTGCATCACTGGTGAGAGAGAACACAGACTGAGCGGGGTCACCCTCAGCCACCTCACCCCTCCTGGGGCAGCTTCTCCCTCCGTTCTCCATCACACTCATGATTGAGGCCTGTCTGAAATACAGAGACACATTCCTCCACATCAGGCATGAATACTCCTTTAGATCCTTCAAAAGATGTCATGTTTGATTAATTTTGGCACAAAAATCATGTTTTTAATTAAAAAAAAAAATAGCTTTGTCTCTGACACTTTGTGGAAGGAAAAACAGGCGAAACAGCAATGGTCCATTTAACTGTGTTTTGCTTTTATGATGAAACTTGAGCTCAGGTTTCAGTTGAATTTTATTGTTCACAGCAACAGAATTCACAATTCTAAACCTTGTTTGCCACAAACGTAGCATCTTTTCCAGCTAAAATAGCTCAGATTTGTAAGTAATTTTCACACTTAATTAGTTGCTTTTTGTCTGATCATAAATTTGTCCACTTTTTAAAATAAAAAATATCTGTCAAAATTGCTTCTTAGGAAACTCAATTTAATTATTGGGTTTCCTTAATTAAAATTCCACATATTCATACTTTCAGCACTGACAAACATGAAAAGGTTGTTGCTATATATGTGAAAAATACCTGCTGTTTTTTCTGATGGACCTGGAGAAGACATAAAAGAGGAAATCATTAAATAGTCGAAGACTCATTTGATTAAATACAACTCTATTATTTTATCCAACCTCCCAACCTTGCATGTAGGCATGCAAGCTGCCAAAATTCAGGCAATCCAAGCCAATAGAATAGTGACTATTGTAAATAATATAGTTTTCCTGGCTCAAAAAACTAAAAAGTATAATGGATGGCAGTAAGAATGACAAAAAAGAAAGGGTAATTTGGTGCTAAGAAAGATGTTACTTATTGGTGAAGATGTCTCCCAATCTCCTGATCAGTCAAAGCTAAGAAGACCTTGTGTTACTGCAGCCAATTAATTTATAATTGATTTTTCCTATTCTAAGAAGCAAAACACACTATCAGGAAAAGGATTTGAAGTTACCTGCAACTAATTCTCTCTTGGATGGTTAGCCCGTCAAACAGTTCTGCAGAAATCATTAACTGTTTTGAAGGGGGGGCTCGGTGCCATTTAAAAGTAAGACCAAAAAAGCAGCCTTACAGAACACTCAGTGAAGCAGGACAGAAGAGGAAGGATCACAAAGTAAGGGAAAAAGAACTCTTTCATTAAAGTAAGGATTTTCTGCTTGTCCATCCAAAACCTGGAGTAAGAATCAAATATATAAAGCATGAAGGAAAACATGGGCAGATGTGTGATTACAGCCCAGTTAGGCTTCTCTTTGTTGAATGGATTTGAGACAGATTTCTCTACATGTGAATGCAAAGGAAAATGCAAATTTCTAATATTTTGCTTGCTATTTCAGTATATTAATTCCTTTAAGGTTTAAGGAAATGCAGTGGAGGATTAATTGCTTTTAGGATTTACTCAATGGGAGAAACTTCAAAGACTTTATATTATTTTTTCCTTAGTCTGATTGTAACTAAACCAATATATTTATTATGTATGGCTTAAAATAAAACCATACCTATAGCAATTCTTCTATAGATTTTTACTTTATTTGGGAGCTTTTTTGCCTATTCTACTTTTCCTACTGCATTTCTCATCCTCCAAACCTGTGCACTTACTCCATCTCATCTGAGTAGGAATCTCATAGCAATACAGGATACAGTCTTGTCTGCAAGGTAAATATTTTAACTTAGAAAAAAAATTAAAAAGAAGAAAGAAAATAATTAATGAAAAATTTATACAGACATATGCTTAGAAAGTAAGTGCAACTTGTAAACAAGACTCCAGAGAAACATTCTGAGAGTGACAGAGAAAGATTTTAAACCATTCCCCAAAATAAAACCACCACCCCCATGCTATACGTAACATTTCTTTACCTTCGTCTCCCACTGAAAAATTGTTGCATACAAATCTCTTAAATTATTAACTGCAGACCAGCTGCAGTGGTAGACCTGCACTGGATGAGTCTTTCATGACAAATTAAAACTGTTTGGTGATGCTCAAACTGAACTAAACTGTGTTCTTGGATCTCATGACCTTGTAAAACCAACTGTTTGAAGATCATTGGATCCATCTCCAGTTTAACCAACAACCAATTGCAGTTGATGCAATAAATTGTGACAACACCTAAGAGCAGCTGGTTTTCATTCATTACCCGTGTGAGCAATTAATTGTTGAATAGAATTTTGAAAATTAAAGGAATTCAGTATTTGCCATGGTTGGTTTGGAGACTGGGAGCTGGGGCTGTTTAGCCTGGAGAAAAGGAGACTCAGAGGTGATCTTATCACTCTCTACAATTTCCTGAAAGGTGGCTGTGGGCAGGTGGGGGCTGGTCTCTTTCTCCAGGCAGCAACTGACAGAACGAGAGGACACAGTCTCAAGGTGTGCCAAGGGAAATACAGATTGGATATCAGGAAAAAGTTTTTTTACAGAAAGAGTGATAAAGTACTGGAATGGTCTGCCAGGGGAGGTGGTGGAGTGACCATCCCTGGATGTGTTTAAAAAAAGACTGAATGTGGCACTCAGTGCCATGATTTAATTGAGGTGTTTGGGCTGGGTTGAACTCGATGATCTTGAAGGTCTCTTCCAACATAGAGTCTGTGATTGTGTGATTCTGTGATTTATCCTGTGTGCTGTACTTGTATTTTCTTTATGGCAATAGAAAAGGAAATTATCAAAGACACTAATGGATTCAATTAACACTGCTTCTTCTTTAATAGACATTATAATAATGGTAGGGGTTTATTTTTCATTTTGTTTGGGGGGGTTTTTTTGGTACTTGTTTTGTTGTTTTCTTTTCTAAGCGATATTGGCAAAAAGGTTTAACAAACTTCAAAATTACACAGAAAACCCACCCAAGCCTGATGACATAGAACTCTTCATATGATGTGATTCATTGTCTAACTATAAATCTGTTCATCTTTTCAATTAGTGTAGATTAAGAGCAAGATTTTTATAATAACACTTCAGTCTACTTATGTTTCTAATTCTGCTTTTTCTGCTCCTACCTCATTTTCTACAACTTTTTCTTCTGCTGGCAAAGGAAATGTAGATACCAAGAGGAACTCTTTTAAAAGAATAGATAAATCCTTTTCCAAGTGCTCCTCCTGAAGCCAAAGGTATTTTACAAAATACTTGTATAGAAATAGAACTAGGCAGGTGATTAATACTTTTTAAATTTTCACTAACATCCTTTATTAAATGTACAGTGACCCTAGTGGGAAAAATAGTAAAGCTGATTAAAAAAAAATAAAAATTAAATAAACACCAGCACCAACAACAAAATACCCAGAAGCACCAAAAGAGCATAATCTGAAGATCTTCATAACATAATTTCAAATACTAGAATTAAATATTAATTTTACAGAACTCTTACACTGCATATAAGGAAATTGTCAATATTTGGAAAGACTCACATATTCTGAGTGAAATGGTCATTGAAAGGTATCTTGCTTTAATGTTCAACAAGGAACGAAAAATTATGATTCCAAGATGATCATTCAGCAAAATCATTTATTCTGTTATAGAATTCTTTCATGCCTGGCAGTCTTTCACAAAACACAACCTTGATATTTTAATCTGTATTTTCTCCATTCAATTCACAATTATAATACTTTCTTCTTGCTTTCCTTTTTCTCTGCGGACTCTCAAATATGTCCTTCTATTCTTATATCCATATCACATATTTGCTTAGGAATTTGAAATGGCTAATTTCATATCTTCTCTGAAGTATTCTGAAATCCTGATTTAAACATCAGATACATAACCTAAAATTAATGGATTTATGAAGTACCTTAAAAAAATAATATCTTGATAAAACGGAATTAATTTTAAATTTCAATTCATTTTTTTTGTTGTTTCTGGTTGCTGTGATTGTTTTCCTGAAGTAAAAGTCCTAGGAATTTTATCTTCAGTAAAATATTGAATGACTATTGACTTCATTACATACTAGTTCCAGGAATTATATGTCTTTGAATTTGGTCATGTGTTATAAGTCAAGAGTAATAGGGCAGAAGTCACCAGAATTTTAACTGTCTCAGAAAAGAACACAAGGAAATTAATCTTTTTGTTACAGAATTGTTGTAAAAGAAAGCAATATAAAAGTACTTCTCCCATAGTTTTTATTTCATAAGACTGAAAACTGAATGTATTTTCTAATTCTACTTAATTGTAGCAATCAGTCTGATTGAAGTAAAATTGCTTTTAAGCCACTATAACTGCATTATTGGCAAATTTTTATCCCTGTAGCTCTTGATTTAATGTATTGCTATCCTATAGTAGTTTCTACTAATCTAAAAATAAATGTCAGAAAATGTTCAATATTTTCTTGTTGAAAAGAAGCTATCTTTTGAAATCTATACATGCACACATTTTAACAGTGGTTAGTGGTGTATTTAAACTGTCTCTTCTATTTATTAATAAAAATTAAATATATTTATTTCTCTTGGAATATAATTTCAAAATACAACATGGCAATGATAATATCCATAGCATTCTTCTGGTCACACACAAATAAACCTTGGGCACTCTTATCATCAGTAAATGTAGCTTGGAAGTCTTAGTGATAATTGACTAACTAGCTTGAGTTAAACAATTAGCTAAGTGCCTACTTTGAGATATTTTTTTATTTCTGTCACTTTTTTACCCCAGACATCTTCACCAGTGCAGGAAAAGCTACATTAGATAAAAATATCTAATGACTGCAAATACAATTTCCTAAAAAAAACTTGTCCTACAGACTTAAGAGAAAAATCTTCTATTCTTTCAGCTAACATATTTTTCTTTCTCTTTTTAAATCTATATTTACATTTTTATTATAAGAATTTACAACCACCCTAGAAAATAACAACAGGCACAAAGTTTTATTGTTGTCAATATCACCAGTCCATTTGCTCCCTTGTGCTTGCCTTGAGACATTGATCTTCACCTCTACAATCTTCTATTTCTTTGTTCAAGCTCTGGTGATTTTGTTAACTTTTTTATTATTCTCTTGACACTGATTTTCCCTTTAGCTCTGTTTTTTCCTTTCCTAAACTTGCCACTTTCTTCTCCCATCAAAACTGTCAGACATCTCCTCAGGCCCCAGCATCCTAATTAAAACTGTGTATTGATGTACTACTTAGTTTCATTTAGTAGTACATCAATAGAGAGCAGGTAGAATGGCAAAGTCTCTCTGAGAATTCTGAGGTATTTTGGATTGATTTAAATTACTTCCTACAGAGTAACTTTGTACTTCATCTCATGCAGGTCAAATTATACTCTCTCTGGAGCCATTAGTATGATGTTGATTTCAAGTATTATGGTCAAAATTCTGGTCAATTTTTGCAATGGGGAGCTTCAGGGATGAGAAGCATACGGGCAACCCTTTTCCTTTTTTTGAAGCCAGTGTGAGAGACTGGAAGAATTGCTGGCTTGAAATATTTCAGGTGTGTGTTTGGGTGAAGGGACAGGTCAAGTCTTTCCCTGGTGAGGCAGGGCCCTGCTCCGCACACCCATCCCACCCCACCCCACCCTAGAGCTCAGCCTCACAGTGGCCGCCAAGCCCTGGCACACTACAGGCAATGCTCCACATCTGCCCCTGGAGCCCTTAACCCAGCTCCCCCAGGGCCACCAGACTGGAAGCAACACCTGGTGGAAGGGCTCAGGAAAGGCAAGGGTCCTTAAGACAAAGCATGAGGCACGCACACGTGTCCCTATTGTCCTTGGATTGTATGGCAGAATCATACCAGAATGGAAGAGGCAGTAACTATACCTTGGTTTTCTCTCTTTTCTTTCTTTCTCTTATTTTCTACTCCTAGTTTTCTCTTCCAGAAATATGGGTAATTTAAGTTTGTATGGGTTGTTTGCTAAGTTGATGTTTGGTGAAGTGAAGGAGAGAATGGGACCTGCTTTGAGCAGTTTAACAACCTGCACAGAAGAGAAGATATACTTGACCCAAGGCTTAGAATTCACCTGAAACTCTGTTGCACAAGCGAGGTATGGAGAAGCTTTCATAGTTTTTCCCATCTGAGATGAGGAGAACCTGTCAGGTCTAGACACTGGTGTTAGCGTGAGGAAGAAACACACAATCACGGAGTGATTGTCTGCGGTGCTTTATTGAAGAGCTCTGAGAGTCAGGGGCCTAGAGGCCCAAATCTTGACTCCACCAGAAATTCGAAAATAGACACAGTTTTATACTTTCTTATTACATAAGTATATATGTTAAACATTAAACCCCATTGTTCTATTGCTTCTACCCAAGCATGAATTTAGAACAATCGATATTTTTAGGATTCGTGTTTCAGACTCTTACGATTCGAATTCAAGATTCCTGTGATTCATATTTAAGATAATAATCATATTTAGTTACCAGATGCTTACAATTAACAATAAAGTAATTTATCGATGATTATGATATGGGTACAGGTTCACCTTAACTTACTAAAGAACATCTAATTCTATTTTAAGCCTTAGCATTATATGCATTCCCCTTCCCCCCTTCAGGCAAGCTATACCTGGCTACCTCAGAACAATAGCCTGAAATCACACCTGGCTACAGCAGAGCTAACTCCTATTCCTATGCCCTTTAGAAATCATGTTAACCCTATCCTATCACTGGCATCATCAGCTTAGGAATCCAGACCCCTGCAACAGTGTCAGATCACTGTATGGGCCATTTTATTTCTGAATACTCTCTTGTTTTTTTGCTTCTAGTCTCCACTGCAGCTGGTGCTTCATAAGGAAACAGATTTCTGGTGGTTCGCAAGACAAGTTGGAACCATCTGTGACCACAGACATAACAAGAGCTGGGATTAGAGAAGTTATAGTATGGGAAAGACTATTGTCGCTAGAGGACACAAAAAGAACCACCCTCACCCATCAGGATGTGAAATGAGAAAGAAGGGGAGTTTATTTGGGGATCTTGACTTACATAGTCTTTTGAATTTGGTCAAGGATTGGGGGACGAGAGAAACACCTCTCTGACCCCAGTGGTCAACTCAGAAGTCCATCAATTTCTCTTTCCCCCTGGAAAGGAATGCGTGTTTACAAAATATCAGTCTTTGTTTTGTTACAATGCATGAGAACTCTCCAGTCCAAGAATGAAAACATCAGAAAACTCAAAAATCAGGGCAACAGACTATGATTATTTTGTTGCAGTGAGTATACCCTTCTTTACATTAAGAAAAGGGTTTGTATATAGGAAAAAAAGATGATAACCTAGAAGAGCCTAAAGGATGAATTATTTGTGCAGGATTATATGCAGTAGCCTCATTTTGATTTAGTTGTGCTATACTGAGAGGAAAGGAGGAGCCGAGAACTTGGTATACAAAAGATATTACTGAAAATATTTGCTCATCTTTTCATCTTTCTCATTTAGCAACATCAATTATAAATCTGAATAGTCAGAGAGCAACATTCAGCAAGATTTTTTTTATGTTCTGAGATCTAGGAGCAGCTCAATGACCCTTTTCCATCACAACAATTATCCTTTCTCAGGATGGTATTGATCCAAAGCATGATAGCACCTTAATTCCTTGTCATTCAAGCCAAGCACATATCACAGAGCTGCTCTGTAGCTACTGTTCATGCTAGAAATCTCACCAGACAAATGACTGAAGGAATGTGGGGAGTGAACTGTTTTCCCAATTTTTGTTCTTCTCTTAAAATGAAGTTGCAGTAAGCAATGGTCATTTTTAGCTATTTGTTAACTAAACTGTTACTAGAACAAGATCTTTCTGTGCACTTTAGGCTTATTACTAAAATTGTGAAGAAGCCTTTCTAATTACCGCTTGATTCTACATAGCAAAGGTTACACTTCAAAGCATGTCTTCTACCAGTACTTTTTTCCCACACTGAGAGTCCATTTATGAAAGTACAGTTTAGCAGAATACATGAAATACAGATTTGACTAGGAAACTAATTGTATTAGGATCTCAGCTGGATGCTTTATATAGCATTTTTATGGTTATGTTAAAGCTAAATACAGAATGTCTAGTTGGGAACTGAGTGATTCCAAATTTATTCCAAGTTTAAGGTTCCCAGTCATGAATGACTTACTGTCCTCTATAAGGTCAATTTACTCAATAGCAAGGATACTCCTGGGAAAACTGTAACATAGCGGGGCTATTTATAATGTTGAAACAAGTAATTTGTAAATGTAATCTCTCCTTATATAGCAATAACAAGGATACTGAAGAGTCTACTGAATAAATGATCTAAAAATGTAATAACAAGGCCTAAAATCAAAGGTCAGTGACATTCTGCATCAGGCTGAACATCTAATTTTTCACAGAATTAAAAGATATACAAACAAGCAGGTCAGTGGGTTTGCTGAATATTTCTGTCCATGTAATTTAAAATAATTAATTAATGTGCTATTAAAAAAAGAAGTCCAAATGTTTTGAGTATTGTTCACCAGCTTTGGTTGAATTAAGCTTTTCCTCTCTGAAATGTTTCAGTGTCTGACTATATATCAAGTTGGCCATGGTTAGCACCACTTAATTACAGTGACTTCATCAGGAAGAAGAACCTAGGATCATTAATCAACCTGTTTCAGGCATTAGTCTCTTCTCACTTTTCCAGTGAGTTTTTGAAAAACAGATACTATGATTTATTGACCAAGGTGATTATATCAAATGATATTAAATTTTCTGAGTAGTCTTGGGAGAAAAATAGTCTTTAATGCCTGTTGGAACAACAGCCTGTTGGAAATTCTAAACAGAAACTCTCATTCAGGTCTAAGCTTATCTGTATTATCTGTGCTGCATTTATTTATTATTATTATTTATTCAAAGATGAGCATTAAAAAAAGTTGACCAAAAATTTGGATCCAAAATTTCTGGTTTGTGTGTTAGGTGTTAGAAGGAATATCTAGAATCAAAGTGAGAAGCAGAGGGCTGGAAAAATATTATGTCTGCTAGCCAGAAGTCTTGGAATTCAAAACACATCTTGAAAATAGGACTGTGGTTATGCTTTGAAAAGGTTATAAATAAGAGGTTCAATTATTTCTGAACATATTATTAGAGGACCTGAATGCCGCAGTGGCATGGTGCTGTATTTTCAAGCTTCGTCAGCCCTGGCACCGCTCCAACACCGGTGGGTCTTGGCTGGTCAGGAGCGTCAGCGAGACGAAGGCAGGAGGATGAAGGAGGGACTCTCGAGAGGTTTGGTCACAATGAGTTTATTGGAACTCCAGCATGGAGTCCTCATGTCGGGATGTCTGCCTCTGAGTGACCAAGACTGAGAGACCTCTGAGAGACCAAGACTCCCCCGGGGAGGACCTTTTAAAGGGGGGTGTAACACAGGGAATGGGTTCAACCAGGGACCAATAAGGTATGATGGGAAAGTGGCTCATAAAATAATAGACATATATAATAACCATACATTGAACAGTAGGAGGTGACAGTCTGAATCCTGTCCAATCACTCGACTTCTCTTCTAGAATTTTCCAGAAGCAGGGAGAGACCCCCAAAGTGATGGACAAGACCAGGGGGTTACATGACAGGTGATGGACAGATAACTGTCTCTGGGGGGGGAAACTTAGGGAGAACCCAGAACCAACCATAAAGCTGTCACTGGGGAGAAGACAGGGAGAAACCAAAAGTGGATAACAGAAAGGGTACATGGAACAAACTGTTTTACAGAAGAACATAAACTTATGAATTAAAATTAAATTAAAAAATGCACTCCCACACCACAGACACCAGAGTTCTGTACTGGTTGATAGAGAATGTTTAAGTGCAACAAAAAAGATTAAAAAATATGTACAAATTTCCCTACAGATTTTATGGAAGAAATATTACTGACAGAATTTTAACAATTTTATTTTTGTGTTAAAAATTCTATATAAAGTAACAGTAATAAAAGAAACTGCTTCTATGTACATTTATGGATACATATGTAAGGATGTATGTATATACATATATGAATATGCATCATGACTAAATAATCTTGCATTGTAGACAATATTGCAAAAGAAAGCACAAGCAAAACTTTGTGGTCACCAAAAATCATAAACTAAGTTAAACCTTCTGTGGGAATGCCTGGGCTGTGGTGGACTCTTCAAAAGAGGTATTACCTGTTGCCAAGGAACCTTTTGTAGTTCTTTCAGACATATTTCTCAGTAACCCTATTTTTCTTCCTTAGAGGACTTAGCCATATTTTTTTCCCTTATGCCCATTCAAAGAAAATTATGCAAGAATGGCCTCTTGTTTTTCTTGACAGGATTATGCCCAGAAAAAATGCTTCACATTAAAATGATGAGCCAACAAAATCCCAATTTTATTGCACTGACATCATAACAGCTCCCTAGCAGCTGTTTTGCTACTATCAATATATAGCATGGATGTAATCGTAACAGGTTGGTGGTGTTATTTAGCCTAATAACTCCTTCAGAAAATATGCAGTGTAACTGTGTGGCCTCACCAGGAATATTTTGAGCAGTTTAGTTCATCACAATATAAGAAAGACATTGAGCTATTAGAGAGTGTCCAAAGGAGGGCCATGAGAATGGTGAAAGGGCTTGAGGGGAAGCTGTATGAGGCTGAGGTCACTTGGTCCATTCAGGCTGGAGAATGGGGAGACAACTCATTGCAGTTAAAACTTCCTCATGAGGGGAAGAGGAGGGGCAGGCACTGATCTCTTCTCTGTGGTCAGCAGTGACAGGACCCAAGGGAATGGCCTGAAGTTGTGTCAGTTGTGTCTTAGTTATATAAGTTGAATATAAGAAAAAATGTTCTTCACCCACAGAGTGTTTTGGCACTGGAACAGATTCCCCTGGGAAGTAGTCACAGCTCCAGCCTGACAGAGCTCGAGATTTGGGCAATACTCTGAGGAACACAAGGTGATTCTTGGAGATGTGGTGTGCAGGGCCAGGAGCTGGACTGGATCCTTGTAGGTCCCTTTCAATGCAGCTTATTCTGTAATTCTTTGATATATCTCTGCAAGGCTTCTTCGAAATCAAGTTACAAATCGGAAGATTTGTATTTAACATTAGTATTTGGTAGATGTTATTAGGTGTTTTTTGACCTGTAATATTTCTGAAAACAAAGCAAAAAAATATCCTTTTTACTTTTATGTATATTTTATATAAGTATTCCATTTAGTCTTGTTTAAAGTCCATTTTGAAGTTCTCAAGTTTGATCTAGAGAAGAAGGCATCATTGAAGAAATAAAGGAAATCGTTAGATGATTTCTTCCCTCTGTCATCTATGATTTGTATTTCCATGATTTTATATTAGTTCTGAGTGAAAAAAAAAATCACAAGTTTCTATTGTTTGTTTCTTTTATTTCCCACAAATATTTGGGCTATCAAAGTGCAGAAAGCCAGAAATCAAAATGGAATTTGTTTCAGGCTTTTGTGTACAGGCATAGGAAAATATTAAAGTAGCTACTTTTTATAGTTATGCAGTTGAGAGAGATGAGAAACTTGGAGGCTACTTGAAACAAGATGACCCATTCACTGTATTTTTGATTTGGTTTTAGACATAGGTATTTCTTATATATTGAAATAATAAGATTATGAGTCATTAAAAATAGCCTAAAGCAAAACTTTCCTCCAAGATTTTTATATGACAAAACCCCCAGTTATTTAAGACATTTCACTCCTGCACTCTTATAGGTCTCTCTCCTCTCACTTGGAGTAATGTCAGAGCCAGAAACAGAGCTAAAGTTAACTAAAGCTTGATTTCACACACCTCTCACTCCCATGTGCTGTCTACAAAATGGATTTAGCTTAATTAATCAAACCAAAATAGGATACTGATTAATAACAAATTGGCATAAATATACTCATAACTTACTGCGATGGAAGCCACTATGTTCATCAAAATACAAAAGCATATCTTTAACCAACTCTCTCAATTGTGCTAAAAATTATACTAATTATTAACTTCTACCCAGCAATATTTCAATTGTCAAGCTGTGAGTTGGGCTATATTCTATTTCTACTTGCACCTGACAAAATGTTCATGACTGTAGCAGTTTCAGTTTGAAAACTGGGCCAAAACACCAACTAATGTAGTGGGTTTGGTTTACCATGCGAATCACAGCATCAATTAGTGTACTGGGTTGAGTGCTGGCCAAATGCCAGTGCACCCACTAATATCATCTACTCGTTTTCCTCTGTGAGATAAGGATTAGGAGAAGAGCAAAGCAGGCTCAAAACTTTAAAGGGTATACAAAGAAAGCTTTATTAACAGAACTAAAAGAAGAATGAGGATCAGAATAAACCTTTAGAACACTTTTCCTCCTCCCAGCTCCTCTTCCCTTTCCCACTGACAACATAAAGAGAAAAAAACTGGGATTTTCAGTCAGTTTACCACTTCAAAACAAATCTTTTTGTGAATTCGCTTAGGGAGAGGAGTCATGCCATGTCACGGAGACTTTTCTACAAGAAACATTTCTCTTGTGGCTTTAATTTCACAGCAAACCAGCTCGCCCAGGAAATCTGTTTGCTATGTAAAAGTCCCTCCCATTGACTTAGAGATGGCCATCTAAAACAGCTTACCCCACAGCTGTTTTTGAGGGCTATCTCAGCTTATGGGGTGCAATTTTAAGGATGAGCTCTTCTAGTATAGAAACAAAGGGTCTTTTCTTCTATCTCTAGGAGTAAAAGTTCTCTTCTTCTACCCCTGGGGCAAGGGTTCTCTTCTCTCTCTGTTCAAGCTTCTCATCAGATTACAACTACTTCAGCATCTGCTTGCTTCAGCATGGTGCCTTTGCTCATAGACTGCCGTTTGAATGCTCCATCCCCCGTGCATTTCATGAGTTATAGGGAAATAGTCTGATGGATCATGTCCTCTCCATGGCCTTACACAAGAATTTCAGCTTGAGACAGGGGCACCTCATCATTGTCCTCTGGGCTTCAGTTCCTCCTTCTTCACTGACCTTGGTGTCTCCATGTTGTTCTCCTTACATGCCTTCACCTTTCTTTTTCTGACTCTTTGACGATTTAGGATAAGATTGACGATTTGGGAGAAGATTGGTGTTTACCGATTTATTACGTTCTCAAGAAGTAGAAGGCTTCCGCGCTGAAAGGGTTAACAGACAGGCGAGGGTGAGGATGGCAGTGATCACTCTGGCTGCTGCTCAGGCCTTCCTGCTGCCTGCCCCATCCCGGCAGCCAGGCTGCATGGGCCACCGCAGGCCAGCCTTACCGGGATTGGGCGGGAAAAGACTTCCAATCTTTTGCAGAAAGTAGGAAGTAAAAGAGAATTTTTCACAGTTTTCTCCTCTCTTAAATATGATTTTTAGAAGCGTGTCCAGCTTCTCAAGTTGGTTTAACAGAGCTAATATTCAGAGCTAGCTAGCTATTGGCTCTGTCAGGAATGAAGGAAGCTGTAGCATTCCTTACAGGGAAAAATCAATTTGTGACTGATGGATTTTTTCCCTTAACTAAAAACCAAGCTATGTCAAACCATGACACTGACAACAATTAAATTACATTTGCCTAAGATGAAAATTAGGATGAAGCATCCACCTTGCTTAATACAGGGTATATCCACTTGTACAGACACAGTAGTCCTTGTCTTTCTTGATAACTCTTCTAGTAGCAAAACAGATGTTAATCAAGCCTTTCAAATACATAAACATAAAGGCCCATTTACTCATATCCAGCTTACTCAATGGGCAGCATGCTGTAGGCCTAAGGCAACCCTAAGCACCATGAAGCTTGGAACTTCATGCCAAGCTTGCATTACTTCATCACTTAATGGTGATTATGAGGCCTGCAATGGGTCATGTCATTGCCATTGTGCCATTTTCCTGAGCTATGACTAAAGCTTGCTTTCGTATGGTCTGTTGGATATTAGACGTTAGAAAATTTAGAAGACTACAAAACAAGTTTGATTCTCATAGATCCTGTGCTGCTTTTTGCTACCAAACTGATTACCAGATATTTACTGAAAAGAGAGTAGATTATTTTTAGATCCTTATTAAAAATTCCTCATGCATTGTTCAGCCTTCTGGTTTCTCTCCAAACAAACAAAAGCAAAAAGCATTATCAGTTGGCAATCAGAGGGGACTGAGAAAACACTTATTTCTAGTTTGAGTTTGCTTCTTGTTGCCAAAGGACATGATTCAGAGAAAGGCAAGGAGAATTACCAGAGACAACTTATGATCATTACTTTTGGAGCAGTGAGAGCTCAGTAGCATGCTGTGAGACCACATGAGCTGGTTCCCCAATATTTTTCTTGTGTTCTTAGGCAACGGTAATGTGAAGATAAGGGGAAAGAATTTGTGTAATGTACCTTGGTGCTGCACTCATTTGACACAAATAGTCTTGAAAGATGGACAACTGATGGCAAAATTAGTAACTGTTTATATGCTGAGCCCAAAGAGTGAATGTGAACTGTTAGCACTGAAACTGGTGGGAGAGCACCATGTTACAGGATCTCAGAAAGTGTATCAACCTTTGGTTCAATCACAAATTCTTTCCCTAAAAATCAGTTTCTTGTACGAATTTATGAGAGTGTAATTCCCTAACTGCAGGATAGAGGGAATACTTCAATCTAGCCTCAAGGGTGATGAGGAAAACAGTACCATTAGTCTCTCTTTTATGCTCATCTGTACTCGGCCGTATCACTTAAACTGAAGAAAGAAAACCAAGGGATTTTTTGTTCGGTTGGGGTTTTTTTTAATAACTTTAAGACATTAATTGACATGCCTACTCCAGGGAAGTACATTGTTCAAATCTTACTGGCTCCATCAGGATAATATGTAATTTGTTGTAAGAATTGACAGACAAGATATCTACCTGCTGAACTAAAAGATAGGAAAAGTCTAAGGAGAAATATCCAGAAAGCATGAGAAGGGATTCATGAGAGACGAGATGAGGAGGAAGGGGAAAAACTGACAGACTGACTATGTATTCTACTTATAAAGGCCAATCTGTGCTTTGGAAATCTAGGTATGTGAGTACAGGAAGGCAAAAGGATGTTTGCTTCAATTCCATTTTGCCACTAGAAATTTTGTGGACCAGTGTGGTTCCAAATGGCAAATAAGATAATTAGAAAAACCCCAAATCTGTGATACTGCTGAGCACTTTACTAAAGAAGACAAAATACTGAACAAGAAAAAAGTAACAAGCCCAAATTCAGGACCAGGAAGGAGACTCATTTAGACATATTTTACTAAGTCTCCACACAACTTCAGCTTGCTTGCAATAGTGTCTGTATGTGCACCAGGAATAAGAAAGCAAGCATGCCTTTAGTCGTCTTTATCTAACATGAAAGTACACCGAGGCTTCATATCTGTAAAATACAATTATTTTGAAAACTCATAGTGCTGTAATTCTCATAAATACTTTTGTGGTAATGTGTGCCATTACAAATGCTGAAAAAAAGAATTGCTATAAGAAATGTATAATGTCTGCAATCACAACTGCTCTGTTGCAATTGCATTTGAAATAGGACATGCTTCAGCAGTTCTAAAAATTAGACAGGTAATACACTGATATACACGAAGGATTTCTCTTCTTTTTCTTAACAGATTTTTCAGTATAAGCTTCACTTAGGAGCCTAATGTTATTATTTAAAAATAAACAATTTTTTTGTCATTCTTGATATATTTCTGATTTTCGTGAGACACTTCTGCTGTTCAGAAAGTAAGCTTTTCTTGTCCTCATGGGACATACAAATAAGCACACTCTGTCTGAGAGTTTTACAATCCTGATGCTTTGTGCATATTTCCTGTGACAAACAATTT
The DNA here is from genome assembly GCA_024734555.1 of Trochalopteron elliotii. NCBI lineage: Eukaryota > Metazoa > Chordata > Aves > Passeriformes > Leiothrichidae > Trochalopteron > Trochalopteron elliotii. The sequence goes on from JANPWX010000019.1 coordinate 1,763,265, forward strand.
ATGGTAAAGTAACAGCAGGGTGCCTGCATGACCTTACTGTTTTATGCAGGCTATCAGTGAGGGCTACCATGAGGCAGCCTTGGATATGACTTGGAAATTGTTGCAGTGAATTACTTAAAGCATTAGACTGTACATGCAGCATGATACTAAATAACACAAGTGAATGTTTCATCATGTAAATGTTTGGTGTTTTGCAACAAATTAATAATTTAATTTTAGATAACTGGAAGGTGGTTTACTTTCTTGCATTTGTATTCCTAGGACTTGAACTTCTCCGGTATCCCTAATGAGCTGTACCAAACAAAAGTGAGGCTGAGCTTGACAGGATCACAGGAGATGTGTTTAAATAGAAAGCCTGCACCCTGATTTGTTTAAGGAACACGTGATTAATTGTAAAAATATTCTGAAGAAAAAACATAAATGAAAGAAAAAGAAAAGAAGTTTGATTGCATTTGGTAGATGTTTTTGGCTTCAAACTGAGACAATGTCATATGTGTCGTTTCCCAAAAGGCATTGATAGTAAAGGTATGTCATAAAGTTAGTCTGTCCCCTGCAGACATACAAATAGATTCATGATTAAAGAAGAATGTGTGCCTATTTTATATCACTTAGAGCAGAGTGAGATTTCAATAACTTTTCAATAACTCAAACAGCAGTTTTAGAGTCATGAAGTTATGTCAAGATGTGTGTGTGACAATACAGGAAAAGAGTAATTCATGTGTGTTGCACTATTGAACAGACATCATCACACACTGCAGAGATTTCTGTAGTCCTCCACCAGGATGCTGAGGTCCTTTTCTGCAAAGCTGCTTTCCAGCTGGGTGGTGCCCACCATGTCCTGGTGCAGGAACTTTTACCTTCCTTTATTGAACTTGATGAAGTTGGTGTCCACTCATTTCTCCAGCCTGTTGAAGTCCCTTTGGATTGCAGCATGACTCACTGGTGTGTCAATCTTGTGTCATGAGCAAACTCATCGAGATTACACTCTTCCCCATTATTGAGATGAGTATAGATGATAATAAAGAGGATCACACACCCAGTGTTGAGTGTCAATTTACACTGGTGGTGCTTCCAATTAGATTTTGCACTGTAGATTATCCCACTCTGTGCTCAGCCATTCAGCCAGTTTTCAATCCACCTCACTGACTGCCCATCCAGCCCATACCTCATCAGCTTCTCTGAGGATCTCATGGGAGACAGTGTTGAAAGCTTTACCAAAGTCAAAGTAGACAGTATTGACTGCTGTCTGGTCTTCTAGCAAGCCACTCATTTTATTGTAGAAGTATCAGATTATTCTGCACACCAAAGTGACTGAAATGCGAACTTATAAACAGACAGGGAGAAAAGATACATAATGCAAAGTACAATGCTTTTATAAGAAGTACATTTAAACTAGACATTGGAAGAAATTTTGTATTAACAAAAACTCTACTGAAGCTTTTGATTACATATGGAAAAAAAAAAACCTTTTAAAAATATTTTCTATTTTCTGTATTTTCTTTTTTATTTTAATTTAATGATATCATTTGAAACTGTGATTGTAATCAGGGAGTAGAATTCCCGGCTCTATGTCAAAAATAGTCATGTACTGTATTTTCATGTTTATAATCTGCAGATTAAATTTTATTAGGCTAAAAACATGGCTAGAGTTCATAGTGATTGGTGCCAACCTGAATATTCAGTTAGTGTGATGGAAAATATGCAGCCTCCTCCACACTCCTCCCTGTTGCCTTACTGTCCTTTATCCCCTGCAACCTTCTGTTCCTTCTGTTTCAATAGCTCCTCTCACTATAATTCTGCTTCCACTTCTTATTTGGGTTATCTCTGGCTTTATTTTTAAATAAAAATCCAGCATGAGGAGTAAAGGTGCAGTGAAGCATTAATCTGTTGCAGAACATGTGACTCAAGGCCATTGAAAGATGCAACATTTTTCATTTTTTTTCACTTGTTCTCTCCTCTTTCAATGTAATGTGGTTTATATGAGGACTATAAGATTACAAGTAAAACATTTAAATGGGGTTTTTTGATTTATACATCATTATTAAAAATTATTTTAGAAAGTTGTTCTTTCCTTACTGTAGTGTGCCATTTATTGAATTATAATCTAATAAAAATAGCTTCTTCTGTTTATGAGAATGCAAATTGGTACAGTGGGTAAAAAGAAGCATCTTGGTTCTGCTTTTTTTAAGTTATTGAGCAATGATTTTTTTTTTTTAATGCTAGCCCAGAACTGTCTACATAGCTCTTTATTACCATGCTGAAAAGCTGAGCATAATAACAGTCTTCATATCAGTGAACAGAACCACGACTTCACAAAAAAAAGTAATCGTAAATTGCGTATGTTCAGCATAGGAATTTAAAGAGAGAGAGAGAGAGAGATATGAAAAAATACGGTAAGGTAAAACAATTTTACATTACATGGGGAGAATCATTAAGGTCAAGTGATCTGGCACTGCCTGCCTCTGCCTCCATGTGGTCGTACACCAGCATTTACAAAATGGTGTGAAATGAATTCTGAGGGAAAAATGTTTTTTAAAAAATTATTGATACTATTAGTGGAGTAGACAACATTCTACTTAAGGAGGAACTGTATTTTTCTGCCAAACCTGGATTTATGACAAATAATAAGCAAGGTTATTATTTGGTTATTATTATTATTACACATCTGTCTGGGGATCAACTTTGACATGCAATGCATATTATTTAACAACTTTCTTGAAATAAATCTTATGCGTGCTGATGTCGTAGCACCTTTTGTGTCCAACTACCTTGTGTGATATGAGGATTATGTCAGAGTGCAGTAAAGGGTACATTTATCAAGGGTTGCATAGTCCAAAAGCCACTGAAAGTGGTAAGAGAGCTCCTTTTCACTTCAGTCAGCCTTGGATCAGGTATAAGATGGTTATTGCTGCAGCCTGTGGCTACTGGCAGGACTTGATAATTGTGTAACTTGCCTGCGCTGTCAGGTCGTGTTATACTGAACTGGGACACCAGTGGAAAGGAGATCTCTCTTTATGCCAATTACATATGTTAGATGGTTATAGGGTTCTTTTGAAGACAACACATGCCTAAGTTCTTACTATGCTGGACTGAGGAGCAGTGCAAGCTGGTAGGATTAGCATTTTCACATTTTCTGTGCACCTAAAAAGGAGAGAAACTGTAGTGTCGAGCATGAAGAACATAATTACTTCTGTTTAACAGAAGCACATTTCTATTTGCAAAAGGAAGGTTTTTTTGTAATTGAGAATTTGCTGCTGTGTGAATCTGCTTTTAAAACTATATTCATAAATTCAAAATAACTGAAAATAATTCCCCCAAATGTATACTTAGGTTGAGTAATTATAATTTATATTTTATTTCTGTAGTTTTACTTCTCAGAGGTTTTTTTCCAACAGAATCTATGAGCAATCTGCTCAGTGGTTACATGTAATTTTTCAATATTTTTCAAGTTAAGCACTCAGTGCTTTATTGTCCCTCTGTAATTATGGCATAGTCAACAGTGCGGCACATTGTCTTTACTGTATAATTTTCTGATCATTCCCAGAAAATACTGGAGATGTTTGGCTGCAACCATAGGCCAGATTTCCAAACCTGGATGTCTGCAGTTAAAGCTTTAAATCCTTATTAAAGCTCATAGATAAATATGATCTAATTTTCATTCCCCTAGGTCTTTCCATTGATTCATGGCCACTGAATGGTCTTTGAAAAGGCAGCAAAATTTATGTAGAAGTAACAATATGGATTTAAAAATTTAATTTCAGATGCTTAGCTGTGGCCTAATAAAAAGTGTTGTTGTTCCCAATATTAACATGACCATCATTATAACCGTCTTTTGAAGGCAGGTCTACTTCTGTTAAAATCAGTGGGACCCAGGCCAGTGCCTAGTTAAGGAAGGATTTGGCATATTATAAGGAAAGTATTTAAACATAAAAAATAAAGACTTGGAAACTATGGTAAATTGTGGTGTTCCAAGAATTCAGATAGATAATTTGGGGGGGGTTATGTGTTCATAATAAGGGAATAGATATTCCATTAAGCTTTTGTGTGATCCATTCTTTGGCAGGATGTCAATGTCTATAAATGAGTCTTCATTGTAATCCCATGTGTTAATATGCACCCTTTTACAATTCAATCTGACAGCTACTCCAAATTCATAGATTGTCCTGCTAGAGGCTTCCAAGGTCATAGTCCTTCAAAGCACAGTTTGTCAAATAGCTCTGACACACCTCCTGCTGGCAAGCCTACTCTCAGGGTGTTACTATTCCATTACAGAGCCACATGACCTTGAAAATTGATTGCAGGCTACAATAGAAATGTCAAAAATGCTCAGGTAGATGAAGGTAACTGGTGATGATGATGGCAGGGACTCTGTTATGAGATCCAGAAAGTGTCTTCAGAAGAAGCAGACATTGCACAGACATTTCCAATGTCATCCATGGGGTGTTTAAAGAGGAATTAAAGTTTGTGGCACAATATGTAAACCATGTATTTTTGTAATATGATGAATGGAAGCTCATGTTGAAACCATGAGATTGAGAAGTGCCTGTCAGCACTAGCATGCCTACAGAATTGTACCTAGAGAGAAAATGTTTTCAATGAGATAAAAGAATGTGCTAAAAATAAAATCTTCAGTTTTACAGTAACTAATGTGGTCAGAAAAATAGTCCAGTATATCAGACTTGGTTTTATTTTCATAACTACCTGTAGACACAAACACTTAGGTATGTTTAAGTTAAAGAAACATGGAGATGCAAGTCAGATCAGAATCAGATCCTGTCTTTTTAGCATTCAGATACAAAGGAATTCTGAAACTGTAGATTTCTTAAGGCATCAGCTGGAATTGAGAAAGCTGTTGCATATAGAAGCTGTTGCATATAAAAGCAAAGACATATTTTGAACTTAAAAGTTTGGCAAGTACTTATTTAATATGGGAATTCAAATGAATTTGGCAATATTCTGTCTGCATCTGTTTTATGGATCTTAAAATTCATGCTGGTAAACTAAATGTGGTCACACAGTTTCTTATTTCTCTAAGACCTCCAAAAGAGATGGTTTTCAGAATTTGAAATGCATGCTTGTTTTCAACAGTACCTAAAATGAGGCAAGTGAGATCAAAGCAGTAAACTGAATATTTATGCAGCAAAACACATGTTTGAAAAGTGAATCATCAGCTAAAACACATAGAATTGCTTGTGGGTATATTTCACAGTAAAGACATAATCAATAAGACAACCCAAGTTAGGCCCTGTACTAACAATAACTTCAGAAGTGTCTTTGAACTTTCTTTGTTAGACTATAAAGCACATCATTTGACTTAGGGTGCTCTTCAGTACATCAATACAAACAACACAAGAGCTTTAAATCTCATCAGCAGATTTATAATTTTAGTAAAACAAGTAAAATTGCAAAAAAGTTTTTCTGCCTTTTCTTTTTTGTTATTTTTTTTAAATATGCCTAAAGTATAACTATATTTCTTCAAAGATAAACTCCCTGACAATCCACTTCTCATTTTATTAATTTATGTTCCTTAAGTTTTCTCTGTCTTGTCTTTCACTCTCTCTTTTCTGCACGTCACCCCCCAAACTTGGCACCAGAGTTTCTTAGACTTGAATGCACACCTGCTAAATTTCTAGGTAAGAAAAGTTACTTTGTGTGAGAAAATGTCAGGAAAGTCAGAATCTGAAATTTATTAACCAAGATATGGCAAATGTAAATGTCAGCTTGTGTAACTCTGGGTACTTGAGGTTACAATAGATTTTTCAGCTGTCTGGGCAATGAAAAGTGAACTTTTATTTCAATGACAATGAAATAGAACTATACCTGATATGAGAAAGTATTGTAGCTAGAGGGCATATTTCAAGCAAACTGGTTTTTTCTGACCTTTGTCTCAAAGTTTTCACATTAAAAGTAAAGTTAGTATATGCAAAATACAAAAATGCGTATTTTCAATGATTATCATTTGTACTTATTTGAACAAATAAAGGTGAAGAGCGATATGTTAGCATGTTAGATATTAAATATATTAAATCATAATAAATAATATTAAGTCATATTAAATATATGCTTAAATCTTATCTGTAAACTCTTAAATATTGCTGACTGAAAACTTCAGAACAACTCAGACTCAGAAAAACTTAATGGACATCCATAGAGAAGAAAAACAGTAAAAGAGTAACCTATCTCTCCAACCAGCACAGAGAGAAACACAGGTATTAAAACTGAACTCTCAGTTTTGTGGCTTAAAAGCCTCCTGCTGCTTTAGCACAAGAGAAAAGAAACAACCATAAACCACAAAAATCCTCTACCAACCCAAGAGCAGTCTTAAAGCACAATGTAATGTCTATCAATACTCTGTTTGCCGGTCTAAGTTTATCAGAGCACCATCTCCATTTACAGAGAAAAAGGTTTCTTCAGAACAAAACATTCCATTTGTGTGATAATTTCAGTGACTGTCAGAACAGGTTTTGATTAAAGAAATATTAGTCTTTCTTCCCACGAGTTATAAAATCATATTATAATAGAACAATATAAATTCAGCTGACTGCTCAGAGTTGAATTTCAAGTCAATGGCATTACTGTAGTCAAATTTTAAAAAAGTCTAACCAAAAAACAATTACAACAATAAATTTGGTAATTATTTTTCTCTCTCACCTCATATATTACATTTTATAAACAATAGAGCAGATAACTGTTCAAATCCTTGCCCAGCTCCTCCTTTGTCTCTCATGCATGAGTACATGCACACCATTTACTATGTCACAAATGCATAGTAGAATTTTCATAAAAAAGTTTTTCCTTTCACAGCTAATTACTAATTGAAAATAGAATGGTATGAAAATATATTCAAAATATGATGTGTCTCTTATAGATTAAAAATATATCAGATTGTGTGTGCTGCTTTCCTAGTTACTGTCCTTCGATTACTGCTTTCGATTTCATCATTGCAGTTAATGGCAGTAATGGCATTAGTTATTAGCCTTTTACTTCTTGGCCATTTATTCACTTTTTATTGCTACTGCCATAACTCCATTTCAACAAAGAGGAATAGTGAAACTAGGAGTGTAGTATTCACTGAAAGATAAAATAGGTCTTGCAAACATCTGTTTTCTTAGCAGAGCTGTGGACTGCAGTTATAACAATACAAAGGAAACCATCACATAGATAGAAAACTCCCAGCCCTGTGCAAACAACTTCTAAATGAACCTTATAGTAAATGTGGTGGTATTTTTTGAAAGTTCTCTTCTTCTGTCAAGAAAATAAATATAGCTTTCAACCCCATTTTACTGCTTAATGGAGAAGCTTTTCTATTGGATAATAATTATGGGTGTTCTCAATATTAGATCACAGAGAATAGCTCTAGCTCCTCAGAACTATTTTAAGGTAAACAGATCGTAAGACAACTGAAATTATATGTGCTTCAGAATGATCAGCACTGCATTCAGAAATAATTCATTTGTTACAAGACAAATCTTTTATAAGGTCATTTAAAATTAGTTTGTAAGAAAATTTCTATCTGTGACATATAGATGTGTCTTTAAAATGAGATGGATGATGGCAAGTACAAAGAAATATGCTCTTTAAGACAAAGAGTACATATAATAAACATTTCATTTAATTTTCAATAGACATTCACTAAAAAATTCTCACAATTAGTTGACTATTCCTATTTTGTGTCTTTGTGAGCCAAGGCAATTACTGTAAGAAATAAGAATCTATAATAAAATAATTCTTACAGTGCTCATAATAAAGATAGAAGTGTATAGTGATAAAACACTATAGAATTTTCTGGTTAATAGCAATGAAAATGCTAGTCATGTATGCTCATTTCAAATCACCAAACTTAACACCATAAGTTAGTAGACTTTTTTGATGATTATTATTTATTTTTTAAATAAAGACATAGCTTTTACTTGAGTGTGAAAACTCTGCCACATTTTTATTTCTCATTTGACCCCTCTATTATGTTCTGCAAGACCTGGGGCAGGGGGGGAGGGAGGTGGAGGTGGAAAAGCAGGGATGTGAAATAATAAGTCCAAAGCCAGTTAATAGCTTATAATTCATTCCACTTTACTTCCTAAACTGGCATCATAGTTGAGACTAAATGGTATCACTTTTCTGCATCCAGTTAGGTGCATGGTTAAGAATTAGACTCGGAATGGAGCTAGACTGAAGGCAAGTTAGCAATTGAGATGTCTAAAATGAACGTTGAAACCCAAATCTACTCTCATCAATGACTATGTTTGAAGTAATTGACTAAGTGTCAGAAGTATGGACAGCTCTTTATGCCCTTGTAGCTTTGCCTCCATACAATGAAAAATCCAAATATTTTTAGATAATTCATATTTTCTTCTCTAGACTGGAGAGTATTCAGCTTTGTGTCTTCTGCATTCATGTAGAAGGAAAAGATTCTGGGTTCATGCACTTAGAAATTTCTTCTCTGATGTACATCCATTTGATGAGATACTCAAACAGGATTGTACCAGGGATCACAATCTCCAGAGTTAAATATCCCAGGATTTACACTTCTGACAATGTAAAGGGCTTGAACAATTTTACTTCATTTATTTTCTTTGCTGCACAATTTTCTCAGGAGTTGGGTGCTTCACATATTTAAAATATACTTGGTAAGTAGATCAGTCTTCCAGAAAATAAAATTAATCTCTAGTGGCTTTCATAGAATTTATTAAACTGAGAAGGATGCTGATCCTCAATGCCTGATTTGAAAACTTACTTTAGACCTGAGACAATTATTTAAAAAGAGGATTATAACGCCATCACCATATTGCTAAAATAGGCCATCATTCCATGTGAAGTCTGTCATCATGGTACTGAAATGCCGAGGAGCAGCTCAGCCCCCACAGGGGTATTAAACAAAAGTGCACCTCATTCCTTCACCTTTAGTAGGCTAAGGTGCAAGTTTCCAAGACAAGAAGTTTAAGACAAGAAGTTTAAATATAGGCAGCTCAATTCCACCTACATTCTATTTTAGGTATTGAAGTCCTCTGTCAGACTGAGCTCTAGGTTTCTGGTGGAACTAGATTGCATTAATTGCAAAGCTTTTAATCTTAATTAGGGTTCATGCCTGAAGAAAGAGAGTACCTGCCTATACTTAAATTAAAGCTCAAAAAATAAGAATAGTTTCCAACGTGGGGGAAAAAAAGGAGAAAAAAAGAAGAAAAAATGAGGAACAATCCGAAAATTTAGTCAGAGGAAAAACTGGAGGCTGATTTAAGATGTTAAAGAGACTGAGGGCAGCAAGCCAAAAACAAGCCTGTCAAATCAATTTTATGACTGGTCTTTTCTGAGAAATTGTTGTCTTCAGATGCACTTTATTTTTGAGCGTTCTGACAATAAAATGACATGAGGAAGTGCTTCCTTCCCAAGACCTATTTGTCAAATTATTATTGTCAACACAGCCATTTCATGTCCATCAGATTATTCTCTACTTATTAAAATTCTGCAAGCAATTAATAAATAGGAAGTTTGCAAAAAATTGTATAAAATTATTGGAAATAGCTATTAACACTGCTTATATAAGTAAGCTATTTTTAGGCATCTCTAGCGCTATTTTGTTTAATCATAAATAGAAAACTCTAAAAAATAATGATAATATTACTTTTATTGAATTTTTGGAGAGAAATAGTAAATAATGATAGCAGAGAAAAAACATTTCTGTAATTTATTTAAATTTTAGTATAATCATATTCAAAATTTGAATGTAAAAATTAAAGATTAAAATATTATCGCAAAATACTTGAGATTTATGGAACTTGATTGCATATCTTTTTTATTTCTATGATAACCCTCCTTTTTAATTCAAATTCATAGTCAAAAACAAAATGTTTAATTATATAATTAAATATAAATTATATTTCTAAATTTAGATTATTTTTATTCTCCATTTTCCAGTTAGATAATTTCACTTAAATTGGCCCATTGCATTTTGTGATGCACTTTTAATATACAACTTTACTGTCTCGCCTTTTTTCCCACTCACAAAATGTAAAATTAACTAGAAAATAATGACTTCGAAGAGGGGAAAAAAGAAAAGTTTAGTTCAGTGAGATCAGAGATACATTTACAGGAGGCAGGAGAAGAAAAATTGGTTAAAATACTGAAATTTTGCTGCTGCCATTTAGTGCGAAGATTAAAAACTGAGACAAACATAGTCCTCTAATAACTTGGGATTGGGCAATATTGCTGGTTGATGACTCCAAAAATTGTTTGTGCACTTTATGTGCACAGGAGAAAATTAAATATCAGCAGTTTCAGTCTTAAACTAGTTAAACCTAACTAATTTAACAGCTGAAACTGCTGTGATATATTAAGTGTACATAGTCATGATATGTGAAGGAAACCTTGAGAAGTGGAATCAGAAACCTGGACACAGAAGAAGGAAAGTGAGAAAACATATGCTTTTGAATAAGAAATGAGGTAACATAGTTGTCACTTAATATATTTGCAGGACTTTTTCTAAAACAAAAATGGGAATTAATGTTTCCTGCCTTGTACTGTGTGCATACCCACTGTTCATGTGAATGGACAATTGGTTTAAACACCACTGACAGCCTTTGACATGATGCAGAAAACCACTAACTAAAAATCTCAAGGTCATTCTGAAGAGCATTCCACAATATCCATAAAGAACTGGCATGAAACTTTCCAGAAAGATTGTGTTTGAATTTTGTGAAACTATTTTATACCCCAGCCATTTTAACTCCAGTGCTGACATAAAAACAATGACCTTGGAAGCCAATTTCTGAAAGTAGTGACTTTTTGAGATTGAAACTAATAATTAAAAAAATTTAATATTTACAGACTTAATTATCTCAGTCTAATCACATCCAACACTATTCACATGCGATTTCCTTTAATCAACATCTATGTTACACACACATATATGTATGAGAAGGTTTCTTTGCTCCAATTCCTGGCTTACATTCTAAAGGGCAGTAAAAATTTAGTTTTATAGATCTTAGGGGATCTAAAACAGGTTTAGAGGTGTTGTCCACATAATTAATTTGCTCTGAGCAGATCTAGCTTGTCTGAAAGCTCAGCAGCTTTCCTGAAGAATCCTTTCTCGGCACAAAGTTTATAGTGATTCCTGTGGTATGCGTATCCAGCACAGCAACCACAGCAATCCCAAACTTACATGTGTGTATGGTGGACACTGGTTCAGGTGGGTAGGTGTGTACTGAATTGCTGGAGTGGCAAATTTTAGTGTTGTAGTGGCTGGATTTTCATCATTTGGCTGCCTAGGCTGCACAGTATTATATTTTTTTTCTTGCATGTCATGCTATTACTTTTTTTCCCCATTTTCCATTACTCTGTGAATATAGCAACAGCAAAAAATAATTATATTTAATTTGATTATTTAAAAAAGCAAAATTAAGAAATTAATACATAAATCTGGAAACTTTCCAAATTATAATGTATGTCTGGGATATGTTAGAATGGAACTTTCTGAGCCCTCTAAGTTTTAAGTGAAAAAAGGCCATAACTAAATGGATTTTAATTTCTCCATTGTGGATTAAACCCAAGTCATAAAATGTCACCAAGGATTACAAATATGCTCACTCACAGCATTTGTTACTAGCAGTACTGAAGTAATTTTATCATGTTTCCCACTTAGGAAAACAGCTGACACTCAGCTTGGCTGAGGGAATTGGTGTGTTCTTGGCTTTACCTCAAGTGATTTTTCCACTATATGACAGCCGATTCATCACAGATGAATCCCAGATATGTACCTGAAATATAACTCAAATTTAAATTATTGTTACATTTGCCATTTTTTTCCAGACTTGAAATAAGTTTCCAGTTTTTATTTGAAATGTGAGGGTATTAATGATATTACATTATTTGTAGCATTCTATAACAATTGAAGTTCCAATTGTTTTTTCACCATTGTTAGAGGCTGAAACTGCCTCTTCCTACTTCCATGTGCACTTTTATCAGTTTTGCTAATGCATTGTTACCAACTCTTTGAAGAGCTGCTCCAGCTGTAGCATTCGTTGAAATGTATGAGCTGAAGATAATTGCCATTTTTTAGTATACTTTTGTTGTTATCATGTCTCTGTCTTGCAAAATTTGCACACATTGCCTGGTATACATAGAACTCTTATCCAAGCTAGAAGATACCGAACCTCGCCTATATAAGGATGTTTTAATATTCTGAGCAAAGGGGATATCTTGAGATTCACTCTGATTTCCAAGATTCTTCTTAGGTACATCAGTCCAGCTTCTTTTTGAATAATGTAATGGAGAGTGGAGGAGGCACCATTTTTACAGAATATGAATTTTGCTTCTTTTCTTTCTTACACTGTCTTTGTCATTGTGCTGTTTCAGAAAGAGGTAGCCAAATGTTGGAACTCGTGGTACCAAAGGTTTATCTGTGGTTATCTCTCAGAGAAGATTAAACCTTTTGATATCAGTTATCCAAGCTTTACCAGAGAACACAATAAATTTTTATGAAAGGGGAAAATGGGCTTTTTAAATTCCTTTAGAAGTATGTAAACAAATGAGAAAATTCAAAGCAAAATTCCTCAGACACTACTGAATCCCTGCTGATAGCAAATAAAATATATCAAAAGCTAATGCAATCCTCTTTCGCTACTCCTCTGGGAAGAAATGGAGATTTCAAAAGCTTAGTTTGAGTCAAAAGTCCAGTTCAATGGTTCATGACCTTTTTAAAAAATCTGGACTGAGATTTCAGTTTATATTGGTAGAGTTAAATACTTCATTTTTGAGTGTGTAGTTTAATCCTCATGACCTGCATATTTTGATCACTTTGCAACCTTCTTTCTTTTTGGTTTCTACTCCTGTGGAGTATTTAGAGCCATCTTTGTACAAAATTTTCTATATAGCCTTTTCTACTTTTTTCATTTCTACATGTTGAACATGTTACACAGTTCAAAGCAGAGATATTCCAGAAAATGTCTGTTCAATGTTCATGCAGACAATTACCCAGCAGCATAGACAAAATATCCCAAAACTTAGTATACAGTGCAGCTCAGACTTACTGCATTCAGCATTTGTCACTGCAAAATGTCCAGCTTAGAATTCTGTGCATTCAAGACTACAAATCTTAAATAAACCCTTCTTTAAAAATTATTTTTAATTATTATTTAATTTTTTTAATTATTATTTTTCTTTATACTCTTTGGTGTTAATCTGCAACAAACTGAGAATAACTATTTATACCAATTAAGTGTAGTTTGGGCTGCTGAGTAATCAGCTCTATTTTGTCCATGCAGATTTTAGCACCTGTTTATCTCACTCTCCAAAAGTGAGTCTTTTAGAAACTGCCAAGTTCTGCAGCCTGAGAGAGGCAAGGCTGTTGCAACTTGATAAATTTATGCCCAGTCAGCAGCGAGGCTGAGCCTGTATTTTAAATAGGTATACTCTCTCTCTCTCCCTCTGTATGTATATATTTGCATGGTTCAATACATATTTACATGGTTCAATACAGATACAAACCACATCATACTAACTCAAATACAAAAAGCATGAATGACCTGATCCTGCTCCCCTCCTGACTGATCAAGGAAAAATATCAGTGGAAATTATACACATACATAAATGGCAGTTTCTTCTGGATCCTAGGATAGTGCATGGCCAGCACATCAACACATAAACCCATAATGTTCACAGCCCCACTCCAGTTGTTTATACCAGACATAAACACAAAACCCTAGTCACATGTGCAAAGACACATGACTCCTTAATTTCCTCCAGTAACTAACCTTAGACAGTCTATTTAATAGCTGGTCCATGGGTCCCCATATTTCCCCTTTGCTTCATGCCCAAACATGAACTCTAAATGAATGGAATTCACAAGTAGGGTGATTAAGATCTCTGGCCTTGCTCATAGCCCTCCCTGAGATCGCCTAAACTCAGTAGCTGGATCAGACCAATTGTCTCTCCAGTAGTCAGTCTCAACACCTCTGAACACTCCTGTATTTGAGTATTAAACTTGTGGCATCCCTGATACCTGATTCTCATCCTGTTTATTCCACTCATTATCTAGTCTACCCTGAAGTGCTTTGGGAAATTGCAGGCACCTATGTGCACACATACTACAGTGTGCATATCTTCCTGTCTTTTCTGCTTCTGACACCACAGACACAAGGACCCTCTGACCACTCCAGCTGCTGCACTCAGTCTTCCACATGTGCATGTGCATGCCCTACTTTTCTCACTCAAGAAAGCAGATAGAAAGGCAGTTTATTTGAAATAGAAAGCTGACCTCATTGACCAGGAACAGGCCAGGTCTAGACAGGCATCAAAAGACCAGCCCATTTTATCTCCTCATCCTTCTATTTTCCTACTTTTCTAACCACCTTGATCCCTCCCTTGCCCCACCTTTGGCTCCTTTCCTAAACATTTCATTATCTTGTGCATTCCCGCAACACTTCTTCTTGGCACAGTGAGTGTCATCTCCCGGACTGGGGGCTGCCCCTGTGGACTCCTAGTGCTGGGACTCACCAAGCCCATGGGGCTCATAATGTTTTCCTGGGATACCCCAGTGGACAAGGGAGCAGGGGCTCATGTCTCTGACTCAGGGTAAAGAGATTTATCTGGGCAAAATTAGCATTTAATCATGTAAGCTTACAGAATCCTTTGGGGGGGAATTTGTTGTGAATCTCCTGGTTAGATCAAAAATAATATATATTAGTTAAATTGTATGATCACTTCATTTCCTCTTTGTAGAGGAGTCAAGGAGGAGACTGAAGATAAAGCTCCTATCATGATGGTAACTTCTGTAGACTCATTACCTTTACTAGTAGTAAAACAAAGATTTTTTTGAAGAATGGCTACAACAGTACAGCCTGAGCACTGTCTTAAAAACTCAACCAAAATTACTAAGTTTCTACTGACAATTTTTGAAAATTAACCTAAGTTTTATAATAATATTTTTGAGCACCTCTTCCAAAATATCAGTTGAAAAAGGACTATAAGCCTGCATTAAACAGATTATACACACACAAAAAAAGCAGATTTCTACCATATATTCAAAAGTTATAATTTTATAGAGTTTCTTAGTCGATGAAGATAATTGAAATTAATTGAATGGAATTTACTTCACTGACAACTACAGGTCTTACTGGACAGAAAGGAAACCATTGTGAAATATCTTAATTTTATTACACTTTTGATAAATAACATTCTGAAAGGTGGAGTAAAATAAAACCTTCAAACATGTATTTTATCAAGACAGTTCATAAAACTTACTCAAAAAATTAATATCAGATTTCTCTCAAATTGCAAAGCATAACAGGATGTGGTCTCACAGAATTATTCCATTCAATAAAGATTTTGTGGAAAAAAATTGCTAATAAATATGTAAAGTAGATTAAATTAATGTGCAATGATATTGTTCAGAAAAATAGCTTAAACTGTAGTGAGTAAAGGGATTAAATATGTTCTAAAATTGAAGTAATTACAGAACAAAACTTTTCCTGGGCCATATTAAGACAAGTGTCACATGTAAGAATCTGTGAATAAAACTTCAATGCCTTTGGTATCAATGGGTATCGCCCCTTAGTTTAAGAAAAACACAGATAATTGGGTTATAATTCCAAGACTTATAAGAGTGGTAAAAAATTCTGAAAATAATTTTTCTGCAAAACCAAAATGATGAAGTTTTTTAGGCTGGAGAAGAGAATATGAGGATATATGAAGAGTGTTATCACTCCAAATGAAAACAGTGTTTGTTTAAGAGTGTCTTCTGCTCAGTGTTTACTCAGAGGAGCACAAGAATCAAGTGGCAGAAATGGAAATTTAAATCATATGTTAAAGAAAAAAAAACCTACAACAACAGAAGAAAAAAAAATCAAAAAACCTGGAATAAGTGAATTGTAGAATTCCTCTTACTGAAGGTTTTATGGAAACAGTGTAACAAATACTTCATAAATATTCCAGGTGTCATCCTAGAGAAAGGTAATAGGCTAGAGTTTATGGAAAAGCTCTTCCAACACCATGCATATAAGATTTCTGATTGACAGTGTCTCTCTAGTCACACCATTTTTTCTTCCAAATGCAGTGTGTTTGCAATTTGATTAAATAGATATGTGCTCATTTAATAAATGCATGAAACATCACAAGCAAAAATAAGTCGTAAACTAATATTAAAATCTTATTTAATGATAAAGCAAGTTTTGTATGTCTTCCTTCAACTTTTACTTCTAGTACAGGTGATTTAATGGTGGATTGTAAAATCTCCCTCATAAGTCCCCTAAATTAAAAAATTAAAAGCTTGAAATTATCTGGTTTAGGGATTTTAGGGGCTGGGACTAAGTAGTGGCTTTGCTTCTTTAAGACCCCTTTTTCAAGAATGAAATCTTTACTTTTAATGTTTTTTCTGGTATCTCTGGTGATTTATCTATTACTTTCCTGGGGCATGAGAGAAACCAAGAACAGGTCTCCGAAAGTTACACTGAAGTAAATATTACGTGTAGCTTTTTAGTAGACCTGAGCAAACAAATCTCAACATGGTATATTACTTGGTTTTCTGAGGACAGTCCACACACACTTCAGATATATTTTTTATTCAGGGGCATTTGAGTAATTCAAGATTTGATGTTAGAATTTGTATAAGTTATTTGAAAACAGGATATATATATATATATATATATATATATTTATCTCTCTCTCTACATATATATATGCTTAGAAATACACACAAACTTCATTAGTTTAATAAATCTAACTGTATAATTCCTAGCTTTCAAATTAATAACAATAGTACAAATCAATTTGCTAAATATTATCACGCTTAACCTCAGTTCTAGTTATTGGGAAGTATTTGGGGTAATGGTAAGAAAGAGTTTAAAAAAAAAATTGGATGCGTCATGACAGAATATAAGGCATTCAAAAGTGTTGTTGGAATATGCATACTTCTTTGCTAAGCATTTTTATTCCATTTTGTTTTGCTGCTGATCAGTTAGTAAACTATTATGTACCTCTGGTTTGAACTTGTCCCACATTCTTTTGTCTTTTACCAGCAGAGCAGACATGACAGTTATAGGTAACAAAATGAAAAAAACCAACCAAACAAACATTTTGAAAGCTGAAAATGCTGGTTTTGCTTATTTGTCTTTTTTCAGTTTTGCCTTTTTTTGTATTTCGAGAAGCAGACTTGCTGAGTCAAAGAAAGTTCCTTGCCACATTATATAAATAATTCCTGTCCCTGAGGACAACCAGAGAAGTGGAAATTACTCATTTTTAGTCTCCAATATCCACTCTCACAGCAGTGTCTATGACTCCTACAGTTCTCATTCTTGCTGAGGGATTTTTGATGCATGGTAATCTCTAGCAAAATATTTTAGCATAGAAGGACTTCTGATACTATGAGATTCTAGCATCACTCCTATAAACTGCAGAAGTGCTGTTGTTCTGTACCATAACACAGAGAATTGAAACACAGAGAAGCTGTTTCACCTCAGATCCCAAGGCCACATCAGTGCCAGATCTGGGGTTTAGGAGGAGATGCTAAGGGTGCAAAGGGTTGCAAAACTCAGGGTCGCAAAGGTATGCAGCTCAAGCTCCTTGTGTTCCCCGCTTAACAGAAGAACTCAGTCACCACCCAGAATCCTTAGGTCTGTATTTCTTTCCCTGGAATTAGCTCACAAAGTCCAAATTGGAGTAAAAAGGTAAATTTTCTGCCTTGACGACAGGTGGAGAATTTTTGCTGATTAACAGCCTGAGAAATATGGACAATATGGAGACAGAGTTTGTGGTACAGCCAGTGTCTAAACCTGAACAATCAACCTGTGCCATAACTACCAAATCCGTTTTATAGGACAAAAATTTTCTGAAGAAAATCTTTTCAGCCTTGGAAAAGTCATTGATCCCTAGTAAGGTATTCAAGACAAGCAGTGACATGTCTGAAGTAAACTTTCCCTGAATTTGAATTTCATTCCAGTATGGGTGAAATTCTTGGCTATCCTTGTTCAACAGTAGTTTTATTCTTGAGGTAAATGGAGAAAAAATCCTTCACTTGTCACTCACTATACCCTGTCTTATGTCCCTCCAAGAACAGTTCCTTCATTTGGTTCTCTGTGATAGAGGCAAGAGCTGTATATACATCAGGCTTAATAAAGCAAAGGGGTTGCATTATCCCATGTTTCTCAATGATTTCTCTTCTTGAATTAACAAAATCCTTTTCTGAAGAATGAAAAAACATTATAGGGGATATTTAATAATATCTTGGAAGACAGCGAATAGAAAAATGCAACTGACCTATGAGGATGGTCACAATTTATAACAGTGTTAGGCAACCACGTCAAGTAATTTTTTTTTCATATAATTGTAAACCTAACTTTTCCTATAAGCTGATAAAACAACTACTCTGCATTGACACACTTTGACTACAATGTATTTCTCTCTCTTTTTTTAAGTCTTAAACTATGATTGGGACATTTATTCACCAAAAAAGCTTTGATGTGAAATGTTTCAAAACTTGCAGGCGTATGAGTTTTATTTTGATGATATTTAGAGAATCTATAGTTTCTCATTAACTATTAAACCTATCATTAACTGGGGGTGAATTTCTGTGAGAAAATGTATTCCTCCTTAATATCTTGAAAGGGAAAGTAATAGTTATTTTACAGGATTATTGACATTGCTATGAGTACCATTCACAGATTGAATCTTCACTGTGAAGGCTACTGTGGAGCCTGTTCCAAGGCCATTCACTGAACTGTTGATTTAAGTGAGTCAGGTTTCTAAAAATTTTTTAATCTTTTTTCAAAGACACTTACCACTCACAAACCTCTTGTATAGAAACATAAGTGGAACATTCAGCATTTATTCCTAGCTTGTTTTACATTTCTTGGGGGACTGATAATTATCAGCAGGACACCATAAAAGTTATAAACTTTCACCCAAAATCCTGTTTTTAAATTGATAGAATATGTTTGATGTGGACTATGAAGCTATAAAAAATAAGGTAAGTTAACTTAAGTTTCAATTAATGCCAAAGAATTTTTCAGAATTAGTTATGATATTGACCTGTGCTGCATCGTATGACAGAAACTGAGCTGAGAGAGAGTACCTTAGAGGACAGGAGCGGGGTATTTTTTTGATGTTTGGGGTTTTTTTGTTTGATTTTTGAAGGGCTAAAAGGTAGAAACCTCTTGGGATTCAAGCCAAAAAATGAAAAGAACAAAAGGAAAACCCAAATTATCTCACAAAATTAAAAATGTCTTGATTATAGTATTCCATCTGTGTTGATTCACTGTGAAGTCTACATGTATTTTTGTAAAGGCACTTGCCAGGGAGATAATCAAGTTAAGCTGCTCAACCATAAGAAAGCTACTATATATTCCTATTCATGCTTCCTTCAAATGTGATACACACATTCTTCACTGGAGTCATGCTGCTGATTATAGCCTGAAACCACTTTTAAATTAAGGTTTATTGGATCAAGGTTGTGGGCTTTCTGTTGCTGCTGTTTCTGTTTTTGGTTTAAGGGGTTTTCTTTTATTCCAGAGGAAGTTCACAAGACTTTGGAGGTGTGTCATTGCTTTGGGAAATGAGGTTGTTGAAAACATATCTCTTCTTGATAAGGATCTGGATTATTTTCATATTGGGGGGTTTTGCACATTTTTACGGTTTTTGCTGCATTCTCAACTGGGGACAAAATTTTTGTTGATCTGAATACTGAAATATAACATGTATAAGACCTTAAGAACCTGATATTTTAATACATTGAGTTCCTCCAGAATATAATTTTTTGAATGGCAAAAGTAAGCAATCTTCTTCGGTTTACACAGATTAAGAGTCTACTAAACTCTAGCAATTTAAACTGGTACTCTGAATAAGTAAGATTTTCTTGCAGTACAGATTAAAACAGGAAAATACAACAAGCTTTTCACATTAGCTAAGTATTGCAGTTACCGTGATGGTAGTGCCTTACATTCTAGTAAAAGTAAAAAAGAATTTACATGCCATATTAAATCCAAAGATTATGAGCCTAAAAAAATTACTTGTTTGGGGAAATAAAAGAAAACAAAGTATTGTCATATCATTTCAAATTTAAGATTGACTAGCTGTAAACAAACCAGACTGAGCATTTGATTTAAATGGAACAAGTCAGATGTCTCAAATATAAAATTGACCTTGTCATTTAACATGAATTTTTTTATATAGAACAAACTGAGCTCCCTTATACTTATCTATGATTAAAATACCCAGAATGGGATAGCCAGAATGCAAAACTGCTGAGGATTCATAGGTATGGGAGGAAAAAATATTTTCCAATTATCTCAGGTATTCTGATCTCTGAAAGTTCTCTAGAGCTATCTTTTAGTATTTATACTTTGGTCAGAATCTCATTTATAGTTCTAAAAAGAATGTCTACATTTGTTTATTTTTTTGGTCATAAACATGGGTTTCGTTGCAGAAGTTCTTGCATAAACAGTCTACTACAGCAGTAAAAGTATTGGTTAGACACAGGAAAGATACCCTTTGAAAATAAGCAGAAGAGAGATTTGAAGTGGGAAAACACCTTCCTTTTTATGTCTAATGGAAAAATGCACTTAAATTTTGCATTGGTTTATTTTATAAGTGTTATATCAGTAATGTTAGCAACTTGTATGAGTCTGGGAATAAACCTTTATAAACTCTTTTCTTTTTTTTTTTAAGTAACTGAAAATCCCAAACATTTACAGAACTTTATTTAAAATTACAACTTATACTGAACTGAGTTCTACACACCACCTCTCTGGGAGACTGATTCAAAGTCCAAGACTCCTAGAATATCTTGAGTTAGAAGGGACCTATGAGGATCATCTAAGTCCAACTCCTGGTCCTGCACAGGACACCTCAAGAGTCACCCTATGTGCCTGTCGACATTGTCCAAACACTTCTTGAATTCTGTCAGGCTTGGTGGTGTGACCACTTCCCTGGGGAGCCTGTTGGAGTCCCCAGCCACCCTCTGGGTAAAGCACTTTTTTCTAATATCCTGTTTATCCTATCCTGACACAACTTCAGGCCATCCTTTCAGGTCCTGTCACTGAACAGAACAGTGTCCATCCCTCTGCTTGCCCTCATGAGAAACCTCAGACTCCTCTTCTCTAGGGTGAACAGACCCAGTAACCTCAGCCACTTCCCCTCTAGACCCTTCACTATCTTTTTGTTGCCCTCCTTTGGAATGTCCTGTAATAGCTTTATGACCTTCTTATATTGCTGTGCCCAAAAATGCACATGGGTCTTGAGTTGAGGTCCAGGATATGTTTGGCCCTCACAGCTGCCAAGGCACACAGTTAATATTCCACCCGGATTAAAGCACCCTGGCATCTACTGAATTTCCTATTCCACTACAATCATCTATGAATATTGATATCACATATCTTGTATTAAGTACCTATAAGAAAAAATGGGTCTGCTAAGTATCAAAACGGTGAGGAAAACATTATGAAATATTAAACACAGAATACTAAATATTATTAAATATAAATATTTATTAATATAGAAGTAAAGTGTTTTAAATAATTCTATTAAACAAAATTAATAATATTATAATTAAGCATTTTAATTATAAAAATATCAGAAGAACAGCCAAAACATGAACATATTGAGGGAAAAAAAAGAAGAAAAAAAATTGTTCACTTCTATTGAAAGCAATAACTTGTAACACTAGTCTATAAATTTATTTCTTTATGGATTACCATAAAGGATGGATGGGACATCAAGCAAGCCAAGGTAATCATCAACTTTTCTGCTTTTTCCTTCACCAGGAAGTCCAGCCACAATTCCTCAATCACAGAAAGCAAGGCAATGAACAGGAGAAAAAGGATTCTGGATGTAGAAGACAACCCGGTTCAAGGCTATCTAAGGAACCTGAGATTGCACAAGTCCATGGGACCTAATGAGATGCATCCATGGATCCTGAGGGAATTGGTGTAGAAAGTGGCTGTACCACAATCAATCATTTTTTAGAAATCCTGGCAGTTCACTGAAGTTCCCACTGATTGGAAAAGAGGAAGCATAACTCAGGAAGGACATCAATCTTTTGGAGTGAGTCCAGAGGAAGGACATGAAGATGATCAGAGGACTGGAGCACCTCTCCCATGAGGACAAGCTGACAGTTGGGTTGCTCAGCCTTGAGAAAGGGGGCTCTGGGGAGACTTTATAACACATTCCAGTGCCTAAAGGGGGCCTGCAGGACAGCTGGAGAGGGACTTTTGACAAGGATATAGAGTGATGGGACAGAGGGGAATGTTCCAAACTGAGAGAGGAGAGGTTTAGATTAAATGTTAGGAATTTAGATTAAATGTTACTTTACTGTGGTTAGGCACAGGAACACGTTGCCCAAAAAGGTTGTGTTTGCTCCTTCCCTCTGATGTTCACAGTCAGGTTGGGTGGGGCTCTGAGCAACCTGATTTAGTGGTGATATCCTTGCCCATGGCAGGGCGGTTGGAACTAAAACATCTTTAAGATCCCTTCCGACCCAAACCAATCTATAATTCAAGGATGCAAGGCATGTTTCCTTCTCTTGAAAAATAAACTAATATAACTTTTTAAGGTTAAAAAATGTGTCAACAATTCTTTTTATAAATATTTTGTGCAGGAAATATGAATTTGGGTTTTTTTGTTATCTACAAAATAGCTTTTTGCTATTTGGCAAATAGAAAATTACCAAAATTTCTAGGGCTGCAATGATGAAGGCCTATGGAGTTCATCATAGTCACAGAAGCAACTTGGAAAATGTGTCATGATGTGGAGGTAAAGAAATATTGTTTTTTACTCTTCGGTCTTACAGTTTATGACTAGAGTGACTAAATGGTCAAATACATGAGAAAATTTGATAGGTTTTTTTTGTAAAATAAGCATTTGTTGAAAAATTGTTTTCTTTTGAGTAAAATCAGAAAGATACCAAGAAAATGGAACATGGTGATAAAGGAATTTCACTAATGTTTGTACATCTGTATCTGTGGAAAAATATATCAAAAGTTAGGAAGATAAAAGATGATGGTTCTTTGAGTAATTTTTTGTGCCAGAAATGTTTTATTTTCTCTCTGTCACTATTGTTGACATTTTCTTTTGAATAAAAACGTTCTTTCTCTTTCCACTTTAACATTTTTCTTTATTCTTCAGCAAAATCAAAACACTATGTTTATGACATAGTAGTCTACTGCTTGGAAATAAGTGAACTGTCAAAATGTCAACATGATGAATTCATTGCAGGATCACAGAGAAAGATCATGTGGGTGTGTGAGGAAGAACAAAACCCTGATAATTAGCAGACAGGGTAAAGAAAGTATTGAAACTTTTGAGAAGTTAATGGCTCTGATTTCAAGGAATGTAAATGTAAAGCATTCCCCACAGCATAAAGACAAGTCTGCTTTGAAAAACATTTCTGATACTCCGCATAGCAAGGTACTTGGAGTTCATCCAGAAGCAGAATCACTGCTCTGGGCTGTTGTACTGCTGCTTTTACTTTTGTTCATTGACACTTGACTCTTGCCAGTCTGAGTCTTTAGTCTACATTGCCAGAAGAAATGCTTTCCAACTGCTCTGTGACTGAATATGCTCTGAAGGACTGGAAGGTGCTTATGGAATTAAGTATAGCCTGTATTTCCAATTTCCATAGGGCTGAAGCAAACTTTAGATTTGAGAAATCAAGATATCTTGATAGACTTGGAGGAGAGTGGCTGGAAAGCTGCCCACCAGAAAAGGACCTGGGGATGCTGATCAGCCGCTGGATAAACATGAGCCAGCATGTGCTCAGGTGGCCAGGAAGGTCAGTGTCTGGCTTATGAGAAGTGGCTGAGGGAACTGGGTTTGTGCAGCCTGGAGAAAAGGAAGCTGAGGTGACACCTTTCCACTCTCTACAGCTAACTGAAAGGAGATTGTACTCAGGTGGGGGTTGCTCTCTCCTCCCAAGTAACAAGTGATAGGACAAGAGGAAAGGGCTTGTGGGAAGGATTAGACTGGATATTAGGAAAAAAATTCTTCCTTGAAAGGATTATCAGGCATTAGAACAGTCTGCCCAGGGAAGTGGTAGAGTCACAACTCCTGGAGATATTCAAAAGACGTGTAGATGTGGCTTAATGGTGGACTTGACAGGACTACATTTGCACCTGGACTTGATTATACAGGTATTTTTCAACATAAATTATTCTAATATTTTATGAATCCATAAGATATATTGTATATATACAAATATGTAATGTGCAATATGTTACATGTTACAGAATATATTAAAAGATTCCTTTTCATTCCTCTCCAAGAGTCATCATCAAGCATAGGCCTCTTCCCTAAACTGTTTGCACCCATCCTATTCACATGGCATAAGCACAACCTGTAGGAATTAAAGAAGCACAAAAATGTACAGTGAGACTGCACAGCTTATTTGTTTTACCAATCTGATCTGGAAAATTGAAACCACTAAATATGACATGGGGATTCTTTTTCCTGCCAATAGAAATAAAGTATTTTCATCTCATCTGTTCACTTGATGAACTTAAAATTTTCAAAAACCTTTACTTTTCATTCTCCTTACATTTAATCTGAGATTAACTCCCAGTTTAGCAAATATTCATGTATAAATCTGATTTCATGCATAACAAAAATAATTGCATGTCAAGATTTTTTTTTAGATTCAGGATTCAGTTGTTGAATAAGCCAATAAGAAATGAAAATCAATACTGCATGAACAGAAAAAAAAAGGACAACTAGACAGATGCTGAGAACAGGAACAGGTGACATTAAATAAAAAGGAGGGCCTGATTATTTTTTTTTTTTCTGTTTTTCTTGTACACAAATCTTGGCTTTTTATGCTGTTTGTATTAGACACATTTCAGTATGCTTAAGTTTGGAAAAGTAGCTTACCCAAGTAATTTCTGAAATGAATACTTTACTCTGCTAATGCTTTCTAAAATTCTCCCCCAAAATTTTAACAGGAGACTTGGGCTATATCTAAGAATCAGGGGAATTTAAAATGATGCACTGCTTTGTGGTTTTTGGTTTTATTTCTCTTCTTTCTTAGTTGTTATCAAGTACAGAGGCTGCCTAAAAGTGGCTTCTGTTTCTGTGAGTTAGACACAGCCTCCCCAATTACAGGCACTTTCTGTGATTGCACAGCTTGTGAAGATGAATGAACTCCCAGGAGCTGTGTAGCTGCACAGGCAAGTTTGACCCAGAAATCACATCCTTTACAAGTGTTTTGTAAAATATAAGGAATATTCTTTACACTTGGGCGCACTGAGATTAAGAATGCTGCATAAATACAGAGGATTATTATACCGATTAGTTTTGTAAACTAGCAAAATACCTTACTTTGAAAGGTCTAAGAGAGAGATTTTAAATTTTATCTAGAGGTGAAAATTAAAGGTTTTTTGTATTCTGGAAGAACCACTTTAAAACAAAGAGATGTGTGACTATGCAGCCATTAATTGTGATCTTTGCTTTTGTTAAATACCAACTAGAATGCAATGAGGAGGTTTTATCTAGAGGAACTGCATGGTGGTTACTAGTCACACAATTAGAGCAATTGTCTGAAATTTTTCTGCATTAGTAAAGCTGTAAAAAATCATAAAACAGCAGGGATCAGAGAGACATACAGCTTAGTCTTTTATTGCTGCTTCCAATAAAAAAAATGGTCATTGTTAGGATAAGCTGACTTGTGCTTTTAAGATTTTCATTTTTAATGACTCCATGGGTCAGGGTCAAAATATGCATGAATTTTAAAAGAACTCAACTGAAAACTCATGTACATTTTATGCAAAGGATAGTGATCCTGCTACTACTCCACTGCTTTATTGTCTTTTATACTGTGATAAGAGACCTTGAAATGGGCACATATGTCTGGCAGTAATAGCTAGTGATTTTAATTCTGTGTAAATTATTATATATAATTCACAATGATGAAAAATTATGTGGCAGCTGCTACCATTGCATGTCCATGGTAAAATATCTGCCTATAACTCCAAATAGCAATTGACAAACAAAGCCAAGGTTTCAGCAATGCAGTAGTTCAGAGATTCATCAGAAAATATAAATACTTCTTATGGATTATGCATAGAAAATCACTTGTGTGGTATAGTGAGGAGGAAACTGTTCCTGTCTAACAGAGAAAAGCTGCTTTTAGTGTGACACTATCCCTTCCTCTCACATTCATTATATGGATAGCTTAGGAATAAGGCACACAAAGCTGTGAGGACAGAATTTATAAGGCCAGGATCAAATCTCTCTGAGGCACTCAGTGGGCAATGAATTTTAAGTGATTTGTGGTTTTCATAGTAGGCTTTGTACATGGAGGGATAATAACATCAGAGGATTTCCTGTTTTTCTTTCCTATTTGCTTATATGCCAGATTTACTTCTATGTTAGTCCACAGAACACAAGTGGAAAAATAGAAAGTTGCTCAATCTAAAGAGATATCCTTCCTATGTGACTGAAAACCTGAAAAATTATCTCTAAAAGAGGTATATAGAGTTCCAACTTTATCTGAATGCAGGCTTCTTCCTTTGCAGTACATTAAACTCCTTATTTAGAACTTGTTTTTTCAATGACCATGGTGGATTACACAACAGTTTATTCAAATGCAACTATGATCTGAAGCATTGGGAAGAATAAAAAATATTTAAAGTATTCCATGTCTCTTAACAGATATGACCATGACTATGGGGATGAGAAACAAAAAGTTTAAACTTTACTTATTTTTCTAATGAGGCATTCTCTTTAAAAATTAGTTGACATGCAGTAAAGAAATCTATTTCTCTTGTGGCAGTCTTGCTTCTTTAAATTATGTGGTTTTCATAAAGGGCTATGTTCTATCTGTACGACACATGCCTTGATCAGAGGTAAACATTATTTCTTCATCATAATCTTCTTCAATATTTTTGTGTCTTTCACCATGCTAAATTTATTTTCAATTTTTTTTTAAAGAGAGTGGTATGACCTCAGTTTGTTCCATGAATGTCTTCCATTGTTCTTTCTCTTCTCTGTAGCAGTTGTACATATAGCATTATGAACCAGCAGAATTTGGCATATGTCCTTTCTTTTTTTCAGGTTGATTAAAACCATTTTCAAGACTACAGTTAGTTGCACACATGTATACATTCAAAACACATAAACATTCATATCTTCTTCCATTGGCCTTTTTTCATGCCAAAAACCCTACATGCCGACAAAAGTAGCTATAACAGAATATTTGATTGAGAGCAATATTCAGGGCTTATTTTAGATGTTGTTCCTGTAGTTATTGTGATAAGATCTGCTTCCAGATTAAATGAAAAAAGATATTTCCTGATAAGCAAATAAATTGCCTCCTAAAGTCTCAGGAAAGGTTAGTGATTCCTGAAAACCATTACATGGAACGGGATACCACAGGTTACCCTACATAAATTCAGAAAGACAAAAGTGGTTCCTTGGAACAGTCAATGAATTTCTGTCATTTAATATCTGGGAAAAGAGTAGAGGAAACTGAAAATAGTTATGAATTTATTTTAAAGAGTATTTGGGGTGCAATTTGTATATATGCAGGAGTCTGAAGCCAAATTGGTACCCAAGTTTCTAAAGTAAATATGATCCTAACTGAGCACAGAACTCTTCCTGAATAAGGAAGAACTGAGCCTGGAAAAATGGAGACTGCTCTATCATAGCAAGACTCTTCCACAGACTGTTTCTGATGAGTGCTGATTACAGCAGTAGTAAACCTGCTAGTAGGAGTGTCAGTATGACCTCGCTGTATCTCTCCCTTGGGTTTATATAAAATTTTAGTTCCATAGTATCTTGGAAAACATAAAAAAACAGTTTCTGTTCCAGCATCCTTCACAACCACAAATAAATGATGAGGATGTGGATACAGCCCAATCTGGTTCTGAGGAGATTTGATTATTAATGCTCATGTTCCTTATTGCTGTAAACCAAGTTTTGCCATGTTAATAAAATACAGGACTTTGATATGTTTTTTGTTTTTTTCGCCTTAGTCACAGTAAGAAACCATAAGTTTACCTGAAACAAAGAATGACAGACCACTTCAGGTTGAAACAGACTTCTGGAAGTCATCTGGGCCAATGTGCCTGCTCCAGCAGGGCTATGTAGAGCAGGCTGCCCAGGACCATGTCCAGATGGCTTCCAAATATCTCTAACAAAGGATATCGCACAGCCTCCCAGGGCAACTTGTACCAGTTCTCAGTCACCCTCACAGAAAAAAGTGTTTCCTGATGTTCACATGGAATGTCCTGTGTTTCAGTTTGTTCACCTTGCTTGTTGTCCTATTTCTGGACACCACTGAAAAGAGTCTAACTCTCTTTTCATCTTCCATTCAGATATTTTTAAACCGTGATGACTTACCCCTTTGAGCCTTCTTTACTCCAGGCTAAACGTTCTCAGCGTTTTCTTCTATGATAGATGTTCCAACCTCTTTATCATTTTTGTCAGACTTTGTGGACCCTCACTGCTGGACTCTTTTCAGTATGTCCTCATCTTTTGTGTTCTGAGAAGCCCAGAACCAGGCATGGTACTCCAGATCTCACCAATGCTGAATGGAGGGAAAGGATCTCCTCTTTATTCTGCTGACAAAATTCCTCCTAATGCATCCTGGGATAGCTTTAGTCTTCTTTGCTACAAGGATGAATTGCTGGTTGAACGCAAACTTGGTGTTCAACAGGACCTCAGGACATTTTCTGTAAAGCTGCTTATCCTAGACCATCCTTGGCATGCACTGGTGAATGGGGATGTTCTGCCCCAGGAACATGACTTTGCACTTACCCTTGGATAGCTTATGCCCTGCTATGCTGCCCCTCTGGAAGATGTCAATTCTCATACTACTCAAACAGAAATCCACTTTTTAAAGGATATTTTGGACAGATGATTGAGTTGGAAAAGCATTAATTGATGTTTTATCAGCAGCAATTCTTGGAGTTTTGAAGTTGTCTGAACAGTGAACTAGGAATTGAGAACTGTTATGTATTTTGCTTTGTAGTGAGATTTATTTCCTCAATGGCTTTGCTATGTCTCTCTTCAACTGTACTCGATGGTATAAGAAAGTATTTATTGGCATAAATTGTGATTTCTATTTATAAAATGAGGGAGACTTTCAGGAAGAAAATTGTTTTGAAGAGTTTCTGTAGGAATTACTCTGGTTAATGCACTAAACTGGGACATAATCAATCTGGCCTTAGTTCCAGTCTCTGTCATGCACTTCCTCATATGTAATGGACAGGTAATTACTAATTACTTCTTACTTCCTCCAGTATAAAGACAATAAAAATTGTTATTTCTTACATTTTTGATGCCTTGTTCAGTAAATAAGACTCAAGAATGGGGTACTTTACCCCTTTAAGACAGTCTATGCTGGTTTAAAACTCTCCAGCTGTTCACATTTTCATCTTCTACTCATTAGACTGAAACTACTTTGCTGCACTTACCTTCTTGAAAAAATCAACATCATATAGGGATGCTTAAGCTTGTATTCCTCCACAAAAGATGACTTCTATGCAGTTAGAAGCTGCAGTGTTTCCTTAAATCCATTGAAAATTCCTCACACAAAGGATAAGCTGTATAACTTCATGTCCTGATTCTGCCAGTAACTCATTGTACAACTGTCTGGATCTGAAATTAAAAATGATTCACATATACATTCTGATAAAAATAGCTCAAATGGCAACTATAGTATTCAACATCATTAATTCCATTTTACAATTATTTGACAGACCACATCTTCCTGTAGCATCTTTTATCCTACACAGAATTTATAATATAGATTAGGAAAATTTAAATATGTATTTATGAATTAAGGACAATAACTTGTGATGCTCAAAGAAGCCCAGTATATGCTTATTTAAATCAGAATCTTAATGCTTTATTAAAGGAACACAGGTTTGCATTTCTTCTGCAAATGCATACAAAACTCCATCAGTGATCTATTAATTCTGCCCTGTATTAACTAATTTTCTATTGCATTAGAGAACCTCTTTGTACACAAGCAGTCTGAATATAATTAATATTTCTAAAGTGCATTTTGCGTATTTTATAATCTCAAATTTTATCATGAAGTTTGGAATAAAATGAAATTAATGATAGCCCAAGTATTAAAATAGATATTATGAAATAACATAGTCCCTAAATAAGGAGTTTGTTCCTTTTTATGTATTTCCTTTTCAGACCACTGCTCCAAGCAAAAACCTTGACCAGAGGTAAGTTTAGACCTTCCTTTCTTTTAATCAGATAGAGTTGAATTTATAGCTCCAGACAAGATGTCAGGAAATATGGTTTCTAGGTCAATAATTTAGGAGTTTTCTTATTCTTTACGGAGCATAAGTGCCATCTCCCTCAAAAACTCATTCTGATGTCCATCATGAATATGGCATCCTATTCTAGGGCCTCTGTGTAAATAAATGAAGTAAATTGTCTCCTAACTCATATTTTCTGACTTACTCTTTGGAAAGGTATTCCTCAATCTATACACTGTTGATGGAAGTCTGCAGGAAATAGCTGTTAGGAAATTACATCTTATTAAGGAAATACTGTATTAAAAGAGCTTCCTTTCAGTTTCTGACACCATCAAAATAAGTATATACATCATACTGTAATAAGTATTTCAGCTCTGATAATCTACAAGCCAGTAAGTTTTACTCCAAAGAAGATTTTGAATCTGAAAATAAGGGTTGATCTAACCCATTGCTAATGTTTTCCTTGTCTTAATTAACTTAACTGGCCACCTATAATACAAACTGTAATCATCCCTTGCAAGAAATATATTTCCAAACCAGTATTTTTGTGCTCTCTGTCATGGCTCGGATAGTCACCCATCAAAGTAATCAATATTTCTCTTCCAAAGTCTTCCATGAACTTTTCCTTTGCCACAGCCTATTCTATTAACCACTGTTGTCTCAGTTTTCCTTGCACTCTTTGTATCATTTCATTGAATGTTTTTTCAATACAACAAATTATAAAAAGTTTGAAAAAATGAAGACCTTAGTCTACAGATTTCTTTGTGCTCTATACTTCCAACCTGCTTTGAGAAAAAATATTTTGTATGTGAATAGCACAGCTGGACGCTATGGAAATAATAAGACAAAACAATAAGCACCCTAAAAAAATAATTTTCACAAAAAAATTAATTCCTTTTTATGGGAAATAAGAATCTGGTATAAGCAGAAAGAAAAGAGTCCTAGCTCAAGATCAGTCTCAATAAAAGCTTGAAAGGAGTTTTTATTTTTTCCACAATAAAAAATAAAAAGATAGTTCAGCAGTTTTTGACCAACATTAACTACTTCAGATCTTTTATGAATATTTAAATACTTTAAATACTCTTAAAAGACTCAGGGATGCTCTACAGCTTAAACATTCTCAGTCATCAGAAGAAGTCAACTAAAAGGGAACATTTTCTTACATCATAATTGATGGAGTGAAAATGCTGTTAAATGTTGGAGTGACAAATCATATGGTAATTACTGTGTCTTATAGACCTTGGTAAGAATGAAATTGTTATTTTCTTACTTCTGGCAGAGCTGTGGCTCTGTACACAGTATGATCCAGTTTAAGTTTAAAGATATTTCCGAGAACTGTTAGAATTGTCACTTTCTGACAAGGAAGTAAGAACATTTCTGGGATTTGAAAAGTGGTGGCCATTGAATGAACTGCAGCAGATTAATGCCAACCTGAAGAGGAGCCAAAAATTTGCAAATCCTACAAAAGTTTCATAGAATTCTCAAAGACTATCCATATGACATTTTTGAAAGTACCAAAGTACCATAGTTCCAGTCTCGAAGGACAGTTATACATTTGTAAAGACATATTTTCCCATTTCTGTAGAGGATGTAGTGGAAAAATAGTACTTCCTGGGTCCTGGGAACAGTAATATGGGGTTTTCTTCAGAGGATTTAGGAATTAGGAAATTAAAATTAAAAGTTAGGAATTAAAACTTCTCATAACAATATACCTTACTGTACTTAGTAAGCTCAGAGGGAGAATTTAGGTTAACATAGACAAAGCAGGGGAAAAAATCACAAGATTTTTGTGTAATTGAAAATCTTGTGAATAATTTTTTCACAATTTTGGGATAAGAAAGAAAATGATTGAGTTTCTTATTCTACCATTCTTGAATGTCCAGGTCACTACCAGTGTATTTGCATTCCTACTAAGGTATTACTCCTGCTAGACCTGATTCACTTTACATAAATAATGGTATGCTAATTGGAGCAAGGTCTTTACACACAACAAATAAATGTTCTAATTACAGGGACTCTGCTCAGGTCCACCAAATATGTAATTTAGAAAAAGAAAAACAGCTTCAAGTTTTTGAGAATATGAAAGCATGTTATCTTAAGTAGCACTTCAGTGATAATTCATTGCAGTGCTGGAAACAGATTTAACATTAATTTCATGATTTTAAAAGGTCTTTTTAAAAGAATAATTTTTAAAATAACTATATTACTTCAGAAGAGAGTGTTACAATTATAGGTAAAACTTTATAACATTTGGGAAAATGACCTGCAATTTCAGTTGTCATTTAAATAGTAGTTTGCAGGGAAAATTATGCAATTTAGCTAATACTTTAAAAATCAGGTAAATGACATCCAGTAGCTCAGTTGGTTATTTTAATAGTAGACATAAGAAATGAATAGGGATTTTTTTCTTATTTTTTAATAGTCCTTATGTATAAGTTATATTATTGGAGCAGATTTCTTTTTTTTTTTTTTTTAATTTTTAGGCAAATAATTATATTTCTTCACTGGAAATTTATTGTCATAAAATTTGGGATTATATTACAATTTTACAATGGGGAGTCAAGAAAACCCAGATATAAAATTAAAATGCATTATTAAAATATTCCCGGGTAGATTACCCCTGAAAATGTTGAGTTATGCCAAACATGCATTTCTGAGGAACAAGGATGTGATTTTGATTTTGTTTTCCTGCTAATGGAAATGAGATGATTGCTGCTTCAGAGTGCTGTTTCTTTAACGACCCTAATTTCTTCAAAAGTTTGGAGCAAATTCACACTCACTGAAAGAAGACAGATTCAGCTCTTCCCCCTCCTTTGAATTTGATTTTGAAACTTCCACACAGACTTAATGGTAAGCTGTTATCAAATTACATGAGACATAAAAATATATAATAAAAAATACATTTCTTTCCTTGACCTTCAAGTTTGCAAATAGGAATAAATTGTTAATTTAGGCCTATACTTCAGGTCATTTCGGAGTTATACTTTAGGCAAACAGACTGGAAATTGTTCAAGCTGTTACCAAGGAGATGGTGAGTCAACCTGAGTTTTCTAGGATCATTTAAAGGTGTTGCTGTTAAAAATATTAGATATCTAACTTATTCTGGAATATCAAACTTGTTCAGCAGATGTCTATCAAATTTGCTGATCTTTCTCTATTTTTTAGTTGTCTCTTCTCGGTCACTGACACTGAAGTCATGAAAAAGTTAAAGTTTTTTTCAATGTATAGGTAAATATCTATCTCCAAAGACCTTTTCTTTCTCACCACATCTCATTTTCAGTCCTCTTGCAACTTTTCTCTTCTTTTATTTTATTTTATAAATAAATAAATATATAGGTACTTAGATATGTTGTGTGCTAGTCATTCTATAGCAAGACTGAGTGCAATCCGCTTTTAATCAATGGTTGTATCTATTCTTTCATGAATTTATGTAATCAATTTTTGTTTTCCATTTTTGCCTCTAAGTACAAAATGGGCCTTTTCTGTGGTTGCTTATCAAGTGTTTTGCCCAGCTTAAGGTGTTAAAATTAAAGCCATCTTGAAAACGCAATACTGAAAACAAACAAAGAGACTTGTTTTTGTTATAATCCTATCAAATGAGAGAAATGCACACTTCTCCTGAAAACAAACAAGTAGACCTGCTTTTGTTATAATCCTGTCAAATGAAGGAAATGTGCACTTCTCTCTGTTCTTTTTCTTGATTCTGCATTAATCAAAGTAAACTTTCTGAAATCTCCCAGTAATACATGATGCTATTGCTAGGCTAGAGCAAGAAAAGAAATAGACTTCAGAATCCCCCAGACAGAAAATTAAACATAAGATTTTCTTTGTGGGAACTCCTTTCTGTTCTGCCTTCTTGCACATTGTACACTGACAGGTGAGTATCTCAAATGAGTAGGTTCAATACACAGTAAATAGAGGTTTTGTGCTTATCACAGTTTGTCAAGAAGCTGCTGTTTGGGTATGTGCTCTGATCATCAGAGCTTGAGGATTTCTGAAGCATTTCACAAAATTCTTTTTCTTTTTTTTCCCCTCCAGTAATTTCAAAGTATCTGTGCCCTTGCCCAGTTGTTTTCTCTTTTTCACAGTGTGTACTGCATTCCTGCTTATACAAGATGGCAACTCCCTAGTAATCCTAATAACTTCATAAAACCACCACCCGTGGTATAATCTGGGTACTCCACATACATTTACCCTGTTAAAAGCTCAAGCCTGCACATATTGTTCTTGTAACCCCTGAGACTTTTCTGAAGATCTAAAGCAAAGCTCAGGATACGTTCAAGGGTTCAAACTGTATTTTACAATGGTGAGCCACGGTCCTCCAATGAGAGAAGTGTGTGGTGCTAGATTGTGTGATTTGTTACGAGTGAAACACAGAAGTAATTTGTGTTTACAGACAACTGAATGTGATTGACCAAGCAGTAGCTCTCACTTTAACTTTCCAAAGTTAGAAGTAGATTTCTAAGAGTCAAATGCCTTTGGAGCTGCCTAGATTGTTGTCTAGGCGATTCTTGATATAGTGAAACCCAAAGTCCTGACTACTTTCACAAAGACTTACTGATGCCTTTAACTTCAAAGCATGCAAGTTCTAAAGATTCAGTATTTACTGCTTCTCCCTCCAAGCAAGAAATTCTGCAGAATTACAAATCACTAAACCCATTTTTTATCAGCATAGCTGTGGAAGGGTCAAAGGTTGTTCTTAGAAGTCCTCAGAAGTGAGAAAAATGAAAATAAAATAAAATAGCATTTTATGAACTACATTAAAAGAAAAATAAATCACTTTTACATTAATTTTACCATCTGTCATCCCAATAAGACTATGGAAAATTGTAATAAAGTAACTGAATTCTTATTGTGTACCTGAATTTTCATGATACATCACAAGTGACTATAAAGACAGATTCACGCTGCTCTAGTTCTAATTTGAACAAATAAAAGATCATGGAAGTTATTCACTTTGAAACAACAACGATATTTCAGGACCATTATAGAACTTCCCAGACAAAGAAGTTAGGATGATTTGGGGTAGATATGTGGAAGGTGCAAGAAGTCAGTGAAGACACAGGACATTTAAGAATTTAATGTTTGTTTTCATAAAGTCATGTTTGTTCTTTGAGGGCAAATGGTTTGAAAAGATGAATGACATAAGTGCATAAATTAATTTGTGTAAAAGGACTGATTACTGTTAGACCCTGAGTCAGAATTCAGAGAATTCACTGTTGTTGCTCATCAAGAACAGCTTTGGGAACCAGTCAGTCTTCTTACTGATCTGGAGTATACAAATGATATAAATCATATAAATATCTTCTGAAATACCGATGAAATCTTCAAAAAGGCTGCTAAGCAGCACCATAGGAGCTGTTTATGTTATTCCTTGCAATAGACATATTCTTATACAGATATAAGAGGTTTTACCATATAAATTGATGTCTTTGAATTGAGGAAACAACCAGTAAAGTGTGAACTGAAATCTCGACAAAGGTGTCCCTAAAGTTCAATTTCCTTTGCAGTTTCTTACTTCAAATAAGTTCACAACTGAAAACCTCATTTGATGTTTATATCAAATGAAACTATGGTAATTCCCTTTTTTTTTTTTTGGAGGGAGATTCTGTGTTAAAAGCTCATATTTTTCATGCAACTGTTAATCATGTTAACACATTTTAAAAATTAAAAAATACATTTTCTGTGAATGTTTTTGTGTTTGTTTTTTGTTTTTTTCCTAAATTTAAATGGTTTTCAAGATATCTCAATAATTTTCAAAAATTACCTGGATAGATTTTTAAGAGTTACTTCAGCTGCTTTTTATGGAATTTTGGTGTTTATTTACAAAATACTGAAAAAATAAACAGGTAAAAATAAGAGATAAATCAGTATAAGACTATAATTTGTATTTGTCCTTTGATTTTCCCAAGCTTCCACATTTCAGAAATTAAAAAAATTATGTTGCTTCTAAGACATGTGAAAAAAATCTGTTTTTTTTTTCCCATCCTACTTTCATCTCTTTCATTCTCTGCTCTGAAAAACATGGACACTCTTAATTTGATCATTTCTTCTGGCAGCATTTACACACTGACACACTTTACATGGTATAATTTTGTACTTATTTTATCCATCTTGCTTCTCTGCTACACTGTCACTTGTAGTTAGGACAAAACTGGAATACTAATAAATCCCTTAACTGATTTTGCTGAAGACATTCAGCAGTCTGTGGTCTCAAGCTGATCACTGTGTTTGTAAAAAGGTTGGTAGAAATAATGCAACATATGCCACGTTTCTAGAAGTAGTTTAATTATTTAAATTCCTTTTTCTGGTGGTCTCAGCTTTCTAACTTCATTATTCTCTTAACATTTTTCAAACTAGTTTGTGGGAGAGATAAGAAATACTCCTCTATTTGAATAATAAAGCTCAAAGTCATGCAGTCAAAGCTTCAGCTTATAACTTTGCTAAAAATGCAACATATATATAGATTTTGTCTCCTCTGATTCAGCTTTCATTGTGAATATGATACTCTGTGAATGTCTGAAGTATTACAACATGCATAATATACTTCTTGGAACTATCCTAATACATGCATAAAGAACGTCATAATTTTTCATTGAAAACTCAGAGAGTATATTTGCTATTTATCTTGTGTTGATTTTATGTTAACAAACTCATCATAAAATTTAATGAAAATTACTGCTTAAGAGTAATTCAAATACCATGTAACTTCTAATTGCCAAATGCAATGATCCAGTTAATCTTGCAATTATATGTGATGCCTTTTTTGTGTCTCTAGGAGCAAAGTCTATGAATTTAAACATATATACTTCCAACATGTAGGTTGCAAAAGCTTTTTAAGGATGGTTTTCAATAAATAAAAACTAACCTCAGAAAGATCTAGATTACAAACAATAAAAATATTTTAATTTTCTAAAGAAATGGAAATAATCTTTGCAGTTAAAAGGTGAAATTAATTTATGAGGTAAAGCAGATGGCTTACAGAAACTAAAATGCAATTTCAGCTCCACATCTAAACAAGCTTGGTAAAAGCCTGCAAAAACCATAAGAACCTCAAATTCTTCCCCTCTTCTACAATTACTTCTTTTTGTATTTGTTCTCCATGCACAGTAATTTCTCCTCAACATTATTGTATTAAAATTTTGCCTTTTGCTTTTGCATGTAATATAAATTGTTTCTTTGTCTTTTTCTCTTTTTCCCACACAAACACACACACACAGAGGCCAGCTGGGCTTGATGTTCTAGCCAAGGAGTTCATAGGTTTTACGTACCAACACAATTTATCAGGAGAAGACTTCAGCAGCAGTGTAGCCTGCAGGGCTGAGAACCTGGTTTAAGCCTCAGGGTACAAAAGTCATCCTTCTGGAGAACTCCTGGTTTTCATCTGTCAGTCTTCACCTCCTGTTTTTAAGTTTTGCTCCTTTTTGACCACATCCTAAATATGCATATCAAGTTTTACTCTCTAAGTCTTTTGTAGCTCTTTAGCATTTTCAATTGATATATACTTTTAACTTCTAGATTGTATATAGTTTGTTACTGAAGTCATGTCTGTCATCTGTTTAATACCTGAAAATTATAATTTTTGCCCTGAGTCTCTCCTACAAAAAAGTGCGCTTCCCTTGATTATTCTTTTATTTCCATGGTGATTTTTTTCTACTACATTTCTTTATATAAAAGGGGTGGCAAATCATGAGGAAACACAAAGCTGATCTGCACAAAACTGAGCTAAAAACTTATCACATTAATTTTTCACAGTGTAGTGTCATCTTCCCAAAGATGCCCAAAACAACATGTATTTACATGTAAAAGTATGTGTGAATCATTGTCAGAATCTTAATTTTAACGAAAGCATAATAACAGTAAAAAGCATGTTTTCATTCTTGAATGAACTTGAATTTCGTATTATTTAAATTAATATTTCATTTTAATTAGAAAAATATATGAAATAAATTATGATGATTGATTTTAATGCTTAAAGGGCAGAAAGGAGTAAAAAGCCAACATGAAACTTATTGTCTCTTAGATAAACTGAAAAAAATTACTTTTCTTCATTTAGTATAATTTCTTAAATTAAGAGAAAGGTACCATCACATAAAACTCAGTTCCTATAATAGGTTATCTGAGTTAATTTCTAGTCAAATTAAAAAATGTTTCAAGTAAACATTCTTTGTACAAATGTTGTTATTTTTCAAAGATTGGCATAATGTTGGAAAAGAGCCAAGAAAATGCAAGAACAGCCTCTTGGGTTCTAAGAAAAAATCCATTTACATAAAAGAGGATCAATCTGAAAATTAACACCTTTTTTCAGAATACAAAGAGAACAAATGCTGCAAGCATTAATCTCTGGGTGACATATTGATGTCCTATTACCCGAGGAGCCTGCCTCTCCTTAGGTTTCCTCTGCATGGGAAAAATACAGTCATTTCAGGCACCACTATGTCTGCTACGTGACTTTAAGGGTTGTCCTCTGGGTGCCTCCGCTCAGGACCCTCCTGCCCAGCTGTCTGAAGACCCAGGCTGGAAAGTTCAGTTGCCACTCTCCCCTTTGCATTGTTGACCACTAGCAAAGGGGAGCTGATGACCCAGAGGCACCGCCCAGGGGACACTGACATGGCAGGTCACACAGACTGCCACAGCTGTGCTTTCAACAGCACCTACACACTGCACTCACTTCTACCACAAAAACGGGCAGCCAAGTCCCCTCCCCTTGGGCTGGCCGAGACAGAAGCTCACTAGTGTGGGCACACACACCATTTTACAATTGCACTGCCAGTATCACAGACCTTCTCGCTCATCCCACAAGTGTCCTACCCCCTGACTGTTCCAGCATGGTGCTTGCTAGCTAAAGGACACAGGCACTCACATATGTTGGATGGAGAGTGAGATTTTGCAGAGAGATAGCTGAGTAAATAATTACTGAGTAGATAGACCAGATTGCATTGATCAGGTGCAGGGTTCAGTCAGGCAGGCATAAGGACAACCCACATTTTTCATGCCACTGTCCCCTTTTATACCTGCTTTATTTCTCCCTGATCCCTTCCCCTGCACATTTCCTCATCAACTGGCATAGTCCCACTGACAGTCCATCCCCTCGGTCCCGGCATCCCAGACCCTCCTTTTTCCATCCTTCTCAGAGAGAAATATTACTTCTTTATCTGGGATGGATGTATTCAATGTGAGAGATGAAGCAACTGCTCATTTCAGATACTTGAAAAGAAGACTTGGTATGAATTAGGCTCAGCCTGGCTGAGTCTGAGGCATCTGTGGACGTGAAAGAAAGCAATTTCTGAAACACAATTAAGAAATGCAGATACCTACACAGTTGCAACATCAAGGGTCTAAAAGAAGGTAATTAATGATTAAGGAAACTATATTTTGGGTTTTAAAATATTAAAAAGCCCTATGTCTCTTGTGGAAGTACTTGACAATATTTTCCTTTGGAAAATGTATAAGAAGGTGAGAATAATTCTGATCCATGGATTATGCATTTATGAAGTGCATACAAGACAAATCTCCAGATACGACTTTTTAATGTGACAATGTCAATGTTTACTGTGGCAGTCCTCTCCATGTTGGCTTCTGTTTGGGAATCCAGTGAATGGATGTCTTGCTATAATCAATGAAAGCATAAATGTTTCCATTATTTATCCCCGGTCTGAACTTCAAAATAAACAAGAACTTGTTCTTTACCTCCAGGTATTCTATTACAGACTATATAGTTGCTACCTGGTTGATGTTCTTTCATGTGTGCACCTTGATGCAAAGATATATGGCTCTAATGCTTACAACAGATTGATCTTGAGGGGCCTTTCAGCACTTCATAACATCAGAACTGAAAAGTACCTGAGTTGTATTGAAGTAGAAGTGATAGAGAAGAGAAATTACGCAATTCAGCAGAACGCTCACTTCTGTGTCTGGAACAAGCTAAACAAGAAATAGAGTTATTGAGCCTTTTCCTAAGAAAATATTTCCCTTTCTGAGTGTTAAACTGTGTCATAATGCAAAACTTTCTCATTTTCTAAAAGAACCACTACTTGGTGGTATATGAGTTTTTCTGTAACATTGTTTAGTGAAAGCTCTAACTCTGAGCAATTAAATTAAACCTCAACGTTCCTAGCATCACTTGTTCTTTGATAGCACCATTTCTACAGTTCCTTTTCGCAGATCTCCTGATTATAATTCAGTAGTGCTCTGGATAAACAGGTAAGATCTGTCAGAGCAAGAAATGAAAATTTCAGGAGTGACAGAATTTGACAAAACATCAGTTTGTAAAGGTTAAAATTCTTTTAAAAGCAGGTTTTGGAAATGCTTCTTATGCACAGACTGGAATGCTGTTCAGCTCCAAATGAGTGGTAATAAAACATCACTCATTTCCTTATGTATACTTGGTCTGATTCTTTCATACATTAGTAGAAAGAAGCTATTAAGTACAGATCCAAGTCTGAAATGGTGGATGTTTTCAACACAGGTTATCATTAAAAGTGTGGTAGACTAACTACCTAATGAACTTACTTTATGTTTCCAATACCTGCATTGGGCACTGACAATAACTAAGAAGATCAAGAAGTGAGGAAATCATAGAAATAACATAAAAGAATAGCATGTTCACTCATTTTTAATGTAATGCTTTTGAGTTCTTACAACTTATATTAGTATATTGTCAGTGAAGCCTACCTGAAACCTTCATTTACTAAAGAAATTAATCATTCAATTTTTAAGAGAAGAAAAAGGTGCCATGGCATCACAGAGAACTCAAGAAACAAAATTATTTGTATTAATATTAAATTCTTTTATTATTCATGTGATTGCTGATAAGAGTCAAGTGTCTTCATTTGTTAGGGCATGATCAAGAATAAACATTGAATAAATAAATACCTGCAATTTCTCTGCCTTTTTTTCTGCTATTTGTATGAGCCTTAACACTGACATAACCCAGACATACCTCATGAGCTGCATGGAGTTTGCTTAAATGTAGGTGCTGTACTGGGGGCTATGTCACATGTACAGTGAATACAGCTCAGTGCCTCCTCTGGGGATACCTCTTGCATGGCTACAGATCAAGGCAGTAAATGAGAAATGCAGAGGCCAGCATTGCTGTGTTTCCCTGCTCACCCAGACTATTCAAATCACAGAGAGGAGAGGGTGGGGTTTTGTTTTTATCTGGTTTGTATTTACAGTTTGCCTACATTTTAGGTGTGCCATATGTATTTGATGCTCCCTATACCCCCTCATCATAGGTCACATAGAAGACTGCTTTATGTAAATGTTGCAGTTACGAATGCTGCCACTGGGTTAGTACATGGCTGGGACCCCTGGGTAACATAAATCTGAAAGCAATGACAACAGTGGTATGCTTAAAAATTGCCCTTTTCCAATTCTATAATAGCTATTTTACTTTGTTGATTTCTTTGTTAAAAAACAAACTTTGTCTTTTTCTTTGTTAAGAAAAATGGTGACCTGAACTGTGCCATTTTTATTAAGAAATTAAGAAATGCAGATAACTACAGGAATGTTTATTATTATTCCTGTATAATTTTTATATTTTACATAATTTAAAAGCCAAAAACTGGAGAACTAATGACAGTATGATGCCACTGCATGTGAGAAATTTGAACAGTTATAAAAAAATGTCATTTATTCAGACAATTTTTTTCACTGCATTTTAAAATAATTGCTTTCTTTTTGATTTAATGAGTATGTGGGAAAATTTATCATTCCAGATAAAGCAAAATTTAAAAACAGGAAAAATAGACTTAATGAGCAAAGGCAATTTTAGTCCCTTTTTTAAAATAAGAAAGAATTAGAAAGCTGAAGTAATTTGTGTAAAATTATCTCCACGTTGCTCTTAAATACATATGCCCCTGTAAAACATTGTAAATAGCAATACTTACTACACTTGTAATAATTGGCGGTTGCAGCCAGTGCTAGTTGGGAAAATTATCGTTAATGTAACCACAATGTCAAAGTTTTGCAGAAACATGTCAGCAAGATTATTTTTGTTGTTTCTTAGGAGAAAACAGTAACAGACTAATAAGTTTTCGCAAAGTAAAAAAGAATCTCTTGGAAATGCTGTTGGGTACAAGAGTACATGTCACATCTTTTCTAGTAACTTATTACTGAATAAGATTTTTTAGTGCTTGCAGTTCAGGGAAGATTATAAAAGGAATTGCCACTGCTCATAGTTATTTCCAGTAAAAGAATGGTTTTACCATTTCCATGTGGGTAGGCTTGCAATATACTTCTATATACACTTCTTTTTTTTTTTTTTTTTTTTAATAATGGATGCATTTTCCTTTGACAATCTCTGCATGTCATCATGACTTTATATGATACCTTCCTTGAACCCAGAGTAGAGCTCTGAAGAGTTTCATGGTGTGCAGGTGCCATGACTTGAATACAGTTGCTATGGAGTTTCTGAAATGTCATACAGAAAACTTCCTGCAATAATTCAACCACCCCCTGGCTTTTGAATCAAAAAGAAAAACATATATAATCTTCCACGGCAATCAGATAATGGATGCTGGTGTGAATACACAGCTGTTAAGTTTTTCAGTAAACACTTCAGCTTGCAGAAAAAAGAAGACGTTTACTTCTTTACTGTCCAAATACAAGACTAAATACTTTACTAGCTATCCTTTCAAATTTTTTAAAAATAAAAAAAAATAATAGTTTTATGGACCTGCCAGTTTCTAATATTTTAAACAAGACACCTGAAATCACTCGAGTAATACTTTATTTATCTTTTTTTTCTTTTTAGTTTTAGTTTTCTTCTCTATAACAACAATAATTAGTTGTCTACTCCAGAAAAGTTCTGGCAATATCTCAATATTAAAATGAATATTAATTATATTCATTGTTACTTACATGAACACTTACTGAAATCCAGAAAAGATTATTCTGAATTGCTGCACAGCTACTGTGCCAAAACTCTGAAAACATCTTCTATATCTACTCAGCAATATTTACACAAGAAATCAAATGGTGGGGACAAAAGACAGTTTTTTCTTTCAGCATGACCTTCTCTATACAAAAGTTTGTGCAGAACAATGGGCATAAAACCTAGCACCTCAGTGAAATCATAATTTGATCATTCTTTTTGAAGGATGATGTATCATTTTTAAGAATATATAGAATTCTACAATATCACAGTTTGAATAAAATTATGAAATAATTTATTTTGATTCTTCAAACCTGAGGGCAATTTGGCCCTAGCTATAATACATCCTTATTACAGAAGGAAAGATAGTAAAATAACCTCACAGGGTGGAATTTTGCATGTGAAAGGAGCCATGAAAATGTATGTTAGTCATTTTGTGAATTTAAGTGACTGAAACTGTAGGTACATATTTGGTAATAAACACTAAAAAGAAAAGGATGGATGTCTTTAATTATTTTCACTGAAAAACAAAACAAACAAAAAGAAAAACACCCCCCCAAAAAAAAAAAACAAAAAAAACCCAAAAAAAGCAAAAAAACAACAACAACAAAAAAAAACCAAACAAAAAAAAAAAAAAAAAACCACCACCTCTATGAAGGTAATAGGGAAGATCAGATTGATAAATGTCATACTAAGGAGAAGACATTTTTCAAGCATGAATGATGAGGTAGAGCCGTAGCCAGGATACTTATCTTTAAAGCAGAGACCTCAATGCTCTGATAATTCTTTAAAGCATCTTATTCCATGGTTTGAGGTGAGATACAGTTGGACCTTGATTAGGTCTCTGTTTTGTAAAGCATCTCTGGCTCAGCATTTTTCAGATCTCCCTTATATTTACATCCACTAGTTACTTCCTCACTTAACTGAAGAGGTGACTGAGCCCAAATGTGTTCTAGTATGTTGGGCATCCGACTCTAAAGCTTAACTCGGGATTTATCTCATAGAGTTTGTAATAGAAAAAAAAAGCCTGGCTTAATTGATAATTTGAGATTTACTCTTCACTAAAAGGGCTTTGAATCCTGTAAATTGTTTCATGCTTGTTCAACGCAGTAGAAATGGCTTTGGCATAGTTTGTAGCTGATTTTGATTTCCAGACAAGAAGGATTTGACCTTGCAAGAAGCATATAATTAAAACTAGCTGTAATAAGAAAAAGTGTATTTTCGACATGGATTTTCTCTGCAGAGAATCAGTTCCAACTTCGTAATATGAGGCAAGTCACTAATGAACACTTAATAACTGCCCATGCAAACAACTGTTAAGTGCATAGGCTTCAGTGTAGGTTCTGCTAGAATTTGTAACTCTATACTTTATCAAGAATCATAGTAAATACAGTCTGCAGACAGGTTGTTCACATCCTTCTCTTTTTTTCACTTGTGGCTGCCTACTTGTTTGAGACTAGATGAATGACAGCAACATAACTCCTTGCATTGCACAGAAAGTATTAAAAATGGTTACTTCACTGAGCCCAGAAATATTCACTATTTATCTCTTCACAAGAGCACAAAGATCTGTATCACCAATGCTCTTGTAAGACAGGGGTTAACAGAACATTGTATGTCTGTAATGAATTTCCTTTTTTTAAATAAAATTAATCAAGTATATATTTTCTTTCATACCAGTTCCATTTCATAAATATTGTAGGAACTTTGAGCATAGCTTTGTCTTGTCTAGCCTAGCAGATGACTT
This sequence comes from Trochalopteron elliotii, assembly GCA_024734555.1. Classification (NCBI taxonomy): domain Eukaryota; kingdom Metazoa; phylum Chordata; class Aves; order Passeriformes; family Leiothrichidae; genus Trochalopteron; species Trochalopteron elliotii. The sequence continues at coordinate 1,808,074 of JANPWX010000019.1, forward strand.
GATTCTAATAATAACAAATCTGTATTTTATTGCAAAATGCACATTGTTTCCTGTACTTTTTTAAGCTGGTCTAGTGTATGAACTTTAATCTGAAATTCTCCGGAGTGGGAAAAATTATTTTACTGTCAGTATGTATACTGCTTAGCACAGTCAGGTATGGCCACAAGAAGTAGGATATTAGAAAACAAAGAAAGGTTTTAAAGCTCTGGAACATGTGTTTGTTGACACAGAATCTTCGGGACACTTTTTGAATTATATTGGTTACAAATTCTTGCAAATTTTGTGTAAGCAAAGGCTTTTTATTAATCCCAGCATGACTAAATCTGAATGTGCTGCTGTTTTTCACATCTGTATAAAACATCCAACTAAACAACAGAAATTCATTCAGTTATAACAAATCTTATGCTGATCTACAGTGATCTATGGGGTTTACTACACATCTTTGTATTCATTAACCTTAGTAAAGATACACTGATATGCTTTATCCCAAATGGCATTATTGCTTTTGGTTCCCTACCAACACAAAAATCCAGACAGTACTTATCTTACGAAGCACTGACATTCATAGATTCATTGAACTACTTTGAGATACTACTGACTTGTCAACTAAATCAGATAACTAATCAGATTTCCAAGATCTATGATGATAAGGCTTATACCTCAGTAATGTAATTAATGTGAAAATTTAGGTACTCAAAGGGAAATGATTTAATCTTGCAGGACTATATTGAGAGATCCAGCTTCTGAAATGCATTTAATCATCGCAAAACTTACAGTGAAATACACATTTTTATTCTATTTAAGAAAAAGGAGCTGAAATCAAATGATTTTCTGCAATTACAGGGATTCCAGTGTTACTGTAGTGTGACACTACAGGGAAATGTAGATGTAGGCAAGGGTTCATTTACAAGAATTCAGTTTGATTAGTAAACATGTAGTGTTTTAAATGGTAGCATAATGTCTGTTTCTTTCTTTGAAAAACTGATAGCTGGATTATGGAAATCGCCTCAAAGAAAAGGAAGTTGTTACAACATTTTCCAACTAGGCATGATGAAGCCAGATTGTTTTCCCTGGAGCAGAAACATTTCACATAGAATTTCTGGATCTCTTTTCTTGGGGAGGGTGGATGGAATGTCACAGATTTTTTTTTTTTTTTTACTATCTTCCTTGCATATCAAAGCAGAGAAACAAACTTTCTGAAGCTCTGGATACCTTTTGTATGTGTATCTTATATATATATATATGTTGGTCTGAGTAGATGACTACTGGTTTTGCTTTAACAACAGGACTATATGGGTTAAAATCATCTTCAGATTCATCTTAGGGGTGATGGAAAGACCATGCTTGCTCATCTGTGTGTGCTTTAACTTGTATGTATGTTGATAGGTAAGAAGTTTCTCAAAGTAAAATTACTGTTAAATGAAATATGGATCTAATTAGATAATTAACTGCTTTTCCCTCAGTTTTGAATGGCTGCTACCATAGATAGAGCCCTTCTGAACATAGGGTAAGCAGAGTATGTGGAGTCTATGGAGAAACTATGGAGTTTGTAAAAGATAGTATCAGAACCAGGTATCAGAATGTTAACATTTCTTATGAGGTCTTTTAGATGGGATCTGTTGTTTTGAAGTGGGAGGGAGGGGGAAGAAAATATAAGACTTACAGCAAATAATGCTTTAAAATATACTTGAGGTAGAGTTAGCCCACATTATTATTTGAAATTATTTATGTATTTTGGATCTAATTAAGACTTAAACAAATATGTTTCCTGGATACAAACTTCTCTGAAGATCCAAGAGTGTAATAACACTGTGCAGTCTATACAATATACAGTGTGATACATCACTTTTTTAAAAAACGGTTTATCAGAATTATAGCCCGTATCAATACAGTATTTTGGATTTTATCCTAGATTCACTGCCTCTTTTTTAAGAGGACTGAGCTGGAGCACACCTGGCAGAGAAAGTGGTTTGAAAGCTGCTGTTGGAAGTACCAACTTTTTTTTTCTCTAAAACCAAATCCTACTGTTTGTTTCAGCAGCTGCAGCCCAGCCCAAAATCCAGCTTACTTACAAAGCAGCTGTGTGTGAAGGTTAACAGACCACCCATGTATGAAACAATACTGGGCAAAATTCTGCACTCTGTTATTGCTCATTTTCATAATTGACTAATAGCTGAATTTGGCATATTTAAGCTAAAATAATGCTTCTAATGGTTTATTCTATCTTTTCTCAGCTTCCCATCTGTTGTCCAAGGCTTTTCCTGCTGAGATAGAAAAGTATATTCTGTGTGAATGGGTAAAATTCTTTCAACAGAAGGAACAGGGGAAGATTTCAGCTGCCTCAAACCTCAGGCTCCTGGTCCAATGGAAGGTTTATCTGCTAACACAAGTCAGAAACAGTAAAAGGATCATACTGAATCATAGCACTCCTTCATAATTTTTAAAAAATAAAGCAAAAAAATTACTTCGAGAATCTGAGGATTTTATCAGATAGTTAATGAAAGTCAATTTGTGTTGTCTGCTATGTAGATATTTTAGTAAGGGGGAGGGAAACACCAAGGTTAGATATCTTTCTCTTGTTTGGACTTGACTTGGCAGAATGGCATACTTAATCCAGGCTGTATTTTTGATAACTACGAGAGTGTAAATACTTTTAAAAGATGCCGTTACATTTTTCAAAAGTTTCAAAAATCAGAGAATGCAGAAGTTAAAAAGTATGTCCAAGTCACTGGATCAATGGGCCAGCCACTCTGAAGCTGTTCCTGTCAGCTATGTTCTATAGGACATGTCAGTGGTGCTGTCATTGAAACTAATAGGATTCAGTTTGAGTTATTGTTCAGGGATATGTAACCTGCCATATCAGGCTGAACTGATCTTTGTAAAGTTCTGCACTTCTTTGTACACTTTTTTTTTTTTTTTTTTTTACTGGAGATGCACAAAGTTCCCACTGTTTGCCTTCTGAAAACACAGATTAGCATCAAAACAGTATTTTAAGCAGTTTGTACTCAATTTGGTTGTTTCAATTTCTTGGTGACTAAAACTCAGTAGTACGGTTTCTTTCTTCAGAGCCATTGAAAATAATTGTAAGGAGACTGGAGAACTCTTATGGGTTGATCCAAAGGACACTGAAATCAGCAGGAGATTTCCATTAACTTCTATAAGCATTCAGGGCTCTCCATAACAATTTCTTTTCTGACTGCTGAGAATAAAATGATAGAAGTTTAAACATTTTTTGAATGAAAGTTCTAAAAGAGCATTAGGTGTTCTGATGAATAATGTACAACAACTACTTACACAGCTGCTGAGAAGATCTTTTTGAGAATTATTTGTCTGTAAAATCTCTTGGAGTTTGAAAGCCTGAACACTGAATCTCATTATTTTTGGTGTCAGCTTTGAGCTTAGATATACAACCTATAACATTATTGTAAGGAATGCTTAATGTTCTTTAAAATAGAGACTGACTACTTCTTACTTTTTTTTTTCTGATGGCTATTCCCAAATACTTGCAACCTGTCAAGAGAATCTGTCCATCAATAACACACAATATTATGCATCAGTTACTTTGTTCTCTCTTTAACTGTCAATATCATTTTTTAAAGAGCTGTCACTTAGAAAGTCAGACAAATGAAAACTGAATTATGCTGCAGACTGTATGAACCTGCAGTCCTAATTTACTTGATGTGATGGGAGAAGAAGGTGAGAAAAAATTGAAAATGCTGCACAAAAAAAGTAGCTGAAACTGTTTCATTGCTGACTATTACAGTTCTAAGGTGAATTTACAAGATTAAGGTCGGTGCTGGTTTGGGCTAGCATTAATTTTCCTCACAGTAGCTATTATGGGGCTGTGTTTTGGATTTGTGCTGAACAAATTATATTGAGATATTTTCATTACTGTTAAGCAGAGCTTACATACAGATCCACAAGATATTGGGAGGGGACACAGACAGGACAGTTGATCCCAACTTTTCCAAGGGATATCTCAGACCATACGGCATCATGCTCAGCACATAAATCTGGAGGAGGAAGGTGGAGATGTTCAGTGTGATGGCATTTGTATTCCCAAGTCACTGTTACTTATGATGGAGCCCTGCTTTCCTGGGGATGGCTGAAAGCCTGTCTGCCTCTGGGAAGGGGGGAATGAACTCTTTGTTTTGCTTTGCTTGTGTGTGTAGCTTTTGATTTGCCAATTAAATTATCTTTATCTCAACCCATAAGTTTCTTACACTTTTACGCTTTCAATTCTTTCCCCATCCCATTTGGAGGATATGTGAACGAGTGGCTGCATGGGGCTTAGTTACCAGTTTTACCAGGGCTAAAATTGCAATTTTCCTTGTAAATCTTCATCTCATTTTTGTTGTTATTCAAATATATATTACTATTGCAATGCAAAGAAATAAACAGGACAGGAAAAAGCCTCAAAACATAAAACAGAATCATTAATTGATGGAATTCCTGTTCTGTAGGTCTTAAACATAAAATATTCTCAAAAAAAGTACTAAATTATATGAGATTATTTTATTTACATTTTTCATTAAGAAGTAAATGTAAACCAAAATTATGATATATATACCTAGCCACAGCTAGCTTGGGGGAAAAAAGGTTAAGTGATCTACCTGTGATTATAAAACAGCTCTGTAGGGTTAGGACCTCAGAACATTCCTGAAACTCATTGTCTATATTATTAAATTCTTAGAAAAAAAATAATTGACACATTGACACAAATGTGGACAACAAGTCAGGCATGGCTGGGGAATCAACATGCCCTAGGAAATAATCCATGCAGGTAAAAGTCTGAATTAGAGTCTGAAATGTAATGTATCAATTATACCTGGCCAATGGTAGGTGAATTCAGGGCCAGAAAACACCCCCTGGTATATTTAATATAACAGAGAGGCTGCAGTCCACCCAAAGGCAGTTTAACTGTTGAACACGGTCATACAGTGTGCCAAATTTCCTGCTGGTATATCTTTGTTGACTTAAGAATATCTCAGTTATAAAAAATTTGACACTGCAAGTACATTTCAGAGATATGAATTTTATTGCTAAAAATTCAGTTTGACGTGTATTCCTAAGCTTTCTCAATTTTTTACTATATTTTATCATCAACAAATATACTTGTTTCTTAATTGTACAGGGGGAAAAAAAGTAAAAGTAACTGAGGAAGACAGATAGATCCCTCTACAGTAAGGGATAAGGTATTTCATAAAGAGTTAGATAAACATGCAGAGTGATTCATTTAACCTCCCTGAGGTCTGGATGAAACTAGCACCAGCTTTTCTCTCTAAATATTATTCCTGCAAGTAAAGAGAGATATGATAAACTCTATACATAATTGGAATAGTAACATTATTCTGTTGAGGTAAGAGGGGAAAGTTACTGGCCCTCACAGAGCTAATTGAAAGGAAAGTATTTTGTACAGTCTCTCTATTTATTTTCATATTTTATTTTTAAATACTACATATGCATTCATGCTTGCATACATTGATACATGCAGTGTATAAAATTGCTGTGAAAAGACTCCAAATATCTAAGCCTTGATGCTAATGATATTGTGACAGTAATTAATGCTAATTAATATATTCTTGGCACAATATTAAGCACCATGGGGGCACATAAAATGTATTAGTTATTTTATTACTCAAAAGTGCAAGACTACATACGGTTTTTTCCTAATTGAGATTTAGTTCATCATCTGTACACCAAAACAGAGAAATCTTCATATCAATAGCTGTAGGAATTTTCTGTCTCCAGCACAGATCTGTTTCAAAAGATTGTCATAGCTCACTTATTATTGATAGATAATAATTACAAGCTTTTTTGTCTCTTTCTGTACTTGCCAAGTCTCTGTCCTCTGCTAAGGCGTGTGAATTTTAAATAAACAATTTTTTTTTCTTTTTAGCTATAGCTGAGTTCGAGAAAGCATTTAACACCTTAAACTATAAATTATGTTTCCTTCTTCCACCAATGCAGAGCTACTCAGAAGCAGTATTGGTTGTCAGAGGATTTTTTACACTATTTCCAAAAGTACCTTGCGTACTGATGAATAACAGTCTAGATAATTTTGCCTGACTAATGGAGTAGTACCCTTATCTAATTATTTTCATCTTCGTTGCGCACATCATGTCAGACAAAACACTGGGTATAGTTTTAGATTCATTATTCAGGCCAAACAAGTGCCATAAGCACTTATCAAGGTGCTTAATTGGTTGCCTGAACAAGCATATTTTGCTTAGTTTGTCACTCTTCCAGAGGACAACTTAAGCTGTGCACAGCAGTTTCAAATACTATGCACTATAGAGGTAAAAAAAACCCAAACTCTACAAATTTGCTTACTCTGGAAATGAAAAGAACAAAAATTTGTGTGGAAATTAGTTTCCTCCTTTTGCCAGTTGATTATAAAGTCAGATATCAAATTCCATTAGTTCTGCCTTACATATGAAATATAATTTACAGAGTGACAACACTGATCTATGACTCAAGATTATGATGTTGGTCTTTTTCTTTTTGAAATGCTAAAATTTAGCTTCAATCCACTTAGTGAACCTATATGTAATTTCTGTAGGTAGAAATGCATTTTGTGCATAATTTCATAGGCCTCCATCTAGGAGGAGCTAGAGGGCACAACCAGAGAGAACAGTTAAAATATCATCCTGCAGCCAGTTAATACCCTGCAGCCCATTAATACCCTGCAGCCAGTTTTCTAAAGCAATGACAAATTATTACTACTGAAGAATTTAAGACAGTATTTTAAAGACTCTAAAAATTATTGCCAAAATAATCAATCTTCATAGGTCATACTATACTTGCAGGCATTTATCCCCTTAATTTCCTACATCAGACCATATTGATAAAATATCATACAAAATATTTAATTTTGCTACATTTATCACTTAATGATTTGGGTTTTTTTGAAAGATATGACTTCTGTGTGGATGGAGTGTGAGATAACTCACTGAAAAGGCCACTACAGGTCTGTCATGCTTTTTGTTTTGGCTAGAAAATCTGCATGCACTCAGAAAATCTATGACACATAAAAATGCTTAATAATGCTTACTATTAATAATGTGAAGATCTTAAAAAAAATCAAAGTTTTTATTGCAAAGTATATTTAAAAGATTGACAGCAATCTTCCATTTTATAAATGCATGCAAATTATCATTGTTAACCACAGTTATCTATGCCGTTTCTAAAAACTACTTGTTAACATTCCATCCATGTCTCGGCCATGAACTTTATCACAATTCTTGACTTCAGATCTTTCTCTTCAGGATTTTCTTGGCCTGTGTTCCTCACTCAAAACGTTTCTTATCCCAGCATCTTCACCTTTTTTATGTTTGCAGGAATGCTGTTTCATCTGCCTATAGTTTCTGACAGACTTATTGCAGACAGAGTAATACATGACAGAGTATTACACGACAGAATATTACACAAGATTAATCATACGAATATAACTTATATTTACTTTAGAACAAACACAAATACATGAAGACACATTCAAAGATGTTTAACTCTCCAATTTCCTTTTTTTTATTCATTTGACTTATGCTGTCTCAGAAAACTTCTACTTAGAAATTTCATCCTCTTCAACATACAGAATTGTTTACAGGTAGTCCCAGTGCTTTTGCTAGATAAAGTTGCATTTCCCTCATGATGTCTCTAACAGACTATTTGGGGGGAAGTCAGAGAAAATCTGTGATGTTGTGAATAATACCTACAATTTGTTACACAGGCACCATGGGGATTGATTTTTCATCAACTGAGAAATTTTTCATATTTTTCATTTTTGGACACAGGAGTGCTTTGATAAGAATTATATTGTCTGAAGGTGAACTGACTGTTGGCTGCTCAGCACTCTGTCAGCAATTTTTTCATAGATGCATGCTGTCTATTCTATAGTGGCTGATATTTGTTCATGTGTTTCAAAAGTTCATTACCGCCACATGGAGGTGGTGGAGATTAAGAAGATCTAAGGGAAAGTCTGTTATCTCTGTTGAAATACACTTACAGTGAGTGAATTTTTCACTATCTCAGCAAAAAATGTCATTATATGAAAGGAAAGAAGAGGTCATTCTTGTCATGCTGGTGTTCTCTGAGCTGTTGATAAAATTCTGATCACCTAAGGTTGCTGGCTTTCTCTGTAATTTCCTGACATTATATTTGAGAGAGAGCACCTTCAGTAGCTTTTGCAGCAGCTACATTTCCTTTTACTTTATTATTCTGAGACTATTTCATATCAACCTGGAATTTTTTTCTAATGTTTCCCATGATTTTTGTCTTTGAGTTCCTGCATAGTTCAGTGTATTTCACTCAAATGTCTTCTTATCTTTCTTACCCAAATATTTTCTAACCTCTTCTCTATTTGTCTATTTTAGTGGCATGAATCTGGACAGCCAAACTGATTTCTACTGATTTCTAGGCTTTCTCTTGTTATGAATTAATCATGCTAATCATGCTAATATTGCCACATTTTCCTGTTGGAAAAAAAAGGAAGGAAATATGTCAATGGGCTGGAGTGATAGCAAAGTTCATCACTTACAACTGGTGATGTATGATGGTCAAGAACCAGAGGAAAAGACATGACTTCTGAGCAGACAACAAACAAACTTTTCATTAAAAATATCACTAATATCACTTCCTGCTTATAATTTTATGTTTTATTTCTCTGGAAAGAATCTGGGACCTAAGTTCTTTCACATTATGTAAAAATCAGTCACCTGATGACTTTGTCAACAACATTTTAGGGTTTTTTAGTTGAAATTTCCAGGTATAGGAAAGTGCTCATAAATAACGATCAATTGATTAGGATTGTCTCATGAAAAACAGACATTATAAATTTTATTTTTTAAATGTGCATTATTTTATTATGAAATTTTATATTTCATCCTATGTACAATGTTTTATTAAAAAAGAAAAGAAAAAAGAGAGAGGTGGGACACTTTGCTTAATATATCTTCTTTGTCTACAGATATGTCTTGATCTGTCATTAGGAGGCAGTACTGTCCAAACACATGGTTTTCAGTAATAAGGGATTCCATACTTTCCTTATCAATCCAATCAATGAAGGCTGACCTTTATACTCCTAAAATAAATGATAAATGATAAACGCAGTGGCATGAGATATCTCTTATGAAAAAAAAGTTGAACCAAATTACTACTCTTATTTTTATTTTTATTTTTATTTTTATTTTTATTTTTATTTTTATTTTTA
>JANPWX010000019.1:1817286-1889185 GCA_024734555.1 Trochalopteron elliotii
TTTTTATTTTTATTTTTATTTTTATTTTTATTTTTATTTTTATTTTTACATGTAAGCTGTGACCACTCTTTATTTAGCTCTTCATTACCTGTGATGATAAGAAATGACCCTTGAACTATCACACAAAATTATAATGCATCAAAATACTCTTAAGAAACTGTAAATATGTATCTGCAGATACATATAAATAGAATGTATCTGCATAGAAATAACTGGAATGTAAGCAATGAGGAGGATCAAATTAAGATGTTTAAATCTTTTTATTCCAGTCTGTTGCTTTTGATAAAATTACAGGATTAGTAGTTTCAGAGAAGACAGCAGATGCAATATATTTTGATTTTGCTTTGATGTGCCGTGCTGTGAAACCACAAAAAATTAATTCAAATTGTCTTGTGTAAGAACTCTACCACAGAGATTGACAAAAATCATTGTAGAATGATAAACAAAGAAGCATAATGATAATTTCAGCTTTGCTGTGGAGAGGTTTCTGAGGTTGATAAGATCAGTTTCCTCTTTTTTTCATGTCTTTTATTTTATTGTGTGATGATATAAATAACATATGCTTAATTTTTTTTTACATAGTTGAGGGAATAAATAACATCCAGACAGACTTGGACAAGATGGAGAAGGCAGCCCATCAGGCCCATCAGGTTCAAGTCCAAGTCCAAGCTCCTGTACCTGGGTCATGGTAATCACTGGCTAACAGGGGACAAAGGGATTGAGAGCCCTGATGAGAAGCATTTGGGGAGAGTGATGGCTGAAATGCTGGACATGACTGAGGAGTGTTCTGTACTCACAGCACAGAATTGTAGAACCATGGAATTGTTAAGTATGGAAAAGACCTCTAAGAACAAGTCCAACCATTGACCCAATACCACGACTGTGTTCACCACTAAACCACTTCTTAAGTGCCATATCCACATTTTTTTTTGAGGACTTTTAGGAATGGTGACTCCACTACTCTTTGGGAACTCTTCCAATGCTTGACAACCATTTCTGTGAAACAAGTTTCTATAATACCTGATGCAAACCTCTGCTGGTGCAACTTGAGGCCGTTTCCTCTCATCCTGTCACTTGATACCCGTGAGAAGAGATGGACACCCACCTCACCACATCCTCCTTTTAGGTAGTTGTAGATAGGAATAAGGTCCCCCCCCAGCCTCCTTTTCTACAGATTTAAAGTTTTCTCCAGACTTTCTCTGGTGGAAAGTCAACCACATCCTGTGCTACCTGAAAAGAGGCACTACCAGCAAATCAAGGAAGGGGATTTTGCCCCTGTACCCCACTCTGGTGAGGCCTCACCTGGAGCAATGCGTCTCCTTTTGAGGTCCTCAGCTCAGGAAAGACGTGGACCCATTGGAGCAAGTTCAGAGGAGACACAAAAATGATTTAGAAGGATGGAACACCTCTCCTATGAGGACAGGCTGAGAGAAGAGAAAGCCTAGAGGAGAAGCCTGTTCAGCCTTGAGAGGAGAAAGCTCTGGGAACACCTTTTTGCAGGCTTTTAGCAGGGCCTGTTCTGGTAGAACAAGAGATAATGGCTTAAACAAAAAGGTGGTAGATTTAGATTAGATAGTGGAAAAAATTTTTTCCAGTGAGGGCAGTGAAACATTGGAATATGTTGCCCAAAGAGGGCAGATGCCCCTCCTGGAAACGTTCAATGTCAGGCTGGATTCAATGTCAGGCTGGATATGGCTCTGGGCAACTCAATTTATCTGAAGATGTTCCACCTCATTGCATGGGGATTGGACCAGATGACCTCTAAAGGACTCTTCAAGACAAACTATCCTGATTTTATGATTCCATGAAAATTCTTAGGTATGTACTTTTTTCTTGAAGTTAGGTTTCTTGAAGTTAGTTTTTTTGAGAATATGGAGGTACAATCTGTGGATAGTTTCCTGCTTTTTCCCAAGAAAATTTAAAGCTGTGAGAGGAGAAGGGTTAAGGAAAAGTCAGTAAAAATGTTCTTATTGGTTTAATTGACGGTAATATTTTTTGCTAAGATACACTGTGCTTAAGACACTCAAATATTTTTACCACAATAAGGAAGTTGCTGCCCTCAGTTTTCTTGCTTGCAAGTGTTTGAAATCTTGCAGCGCAGATTCTCACACAGCTTCAAGAAAACAATGTATATTTTTAGAAATTATCTATTGTTTACATATTTCTGCTCTGGGAGGACAAATATGATTGATGGTGGTGTTCACCATCCAGGTCAAAGAGGTGGCAACATGTGTAACCAATCTCTTGACCTCTGTACAAATGTATATAAGAATAGAGTCAGATAATTAAAATAGAGAAACTTTCCCTTGACCTGCTGTGCCTGCCTCGTTCTTCATGTGCCTGGAATTGACACAGGAAGTCATATGACTTTCCTATATACCAATGATAAATGCAGTGATTTTATAATAAATACTTCAATAAATTACAAACCACTCTATGAAATTATGCAGAAACTGAGACTAGATATCTGTGTAAATTCTAGACTATGGAAGGAGGGACTGAAAACAGCAAGAAGGATTTGAGAGCTGTAACTATTGAATAATGGGAATTCCTTATTTCTGCAATCTAAATAACAATATGTGTGTACTTTTCAACTGTTTCTATTATTTCTATTTCTATGTAATAATATATTTATTCTATTTGTTCAGAGTAAATTGTTCTGCTCCTACTTCTTTTGCTTCAATTTATGCCTAGCTTGGTCCCACTAAAAATAAAGTGAAAGGCTTTGACAGAAGACGCTAATGAGAGCTTAGAGGTTTGGGAAATTTCTGGCTAGTTAGTCAGCTCACTTTAAAATAAATAAATAAGGGTTTGCAAGCATGGGAGCCTGGGGAGAGCTTAATTAAAGTGAATGGGGAAATTAAACTGAAAAAAAAAATAAGGCAGCAAGAAGGGAAAGAGAATCAGGCAGGGAGACTCGTGAATGAGAGTGAAAAACAAGTACCAGAAAATCAAAACACTATGTTTCATAATCATGCTGTAGGTATTCTTTCTGGTAGTTCTTCCTACAGATGCTCTCCACAGACACCTATCACATGGGAAAGAGAACTCCCTAGTGGAAGGAGGGATGCTGTGCTCCCATCATGGAATTCCCTATGCAAAGGAACTTGCATCAACTGAAGGGTTTGTCTACATGGACACATTTTCAGACGTAAAACTGGCAGAAAAATTAGTCCACTTTAAGCTATCCTAATACGACTCCTCACTGTCAAAATTATTTGGAAAAAAGTGCTTTTCTTATTTAGAAGTAAAGTAATTAATCTGCAAGACAGCTGGATTTACTCAGTGATTAACTGTGCAGGAAGTTATATAAGCATAGCTAAATTGATTGCTGTAGCTATGCTGGAAATTATCCCAACAAAAATAGACATACTATAGACTATAATGACAATATATACCTGTTTTCCCAGTACGTAAATTCTAAATCATGGGTAAAAATTTCAATATGTGAGGAAAGACAGTTTCGTTTTATGGGGATTTGTTGTTGTTGTTGGGTTTTGGTTTTTTTTAGTTTTTTTGTTTTTTGTTTTTTTTTTTTTTAAGGCAGTACAGTATGAGACTTTGGAAGTTTTGGAAATATATTCCATGAAGGCCAATTGAACTACTGAGTTCTTTGACCTGTGGAACAGAAAGCTGATAGAGGTCATGCAAACATTTTGTAGGAAGAGGAAATAGCTTTTATTACGCTAAAATGTGAGCTTAAAATAAATTAATAACATCTGACAAGAAGCAGCAAATCCAAACTAAAATCTGGTTAGATACAGGTGTTCTTAATTACTGCTTATTATGTTAATAAGGCTACTGAACAAAAGTGTCATTAGACATGCAGTAATGAGGGTTGGTATGGGTAGGAGAACTGGCTGTGAGTTGAATTTCAGACCCTCAGTACTGGTCAGTCTCTGAAAGAAGAAGGCACTCACATTTCAGCAGAGATAGCAAATGTAACTTTGCGCCTCAATGGACATGAAGGTATTTAATTAAGGCAAGACTAACGTGTCTTTATTTTTAAGACTTTTTTTATTTTATTAAGTTATTTGCAGGTGTTTTATGTGGGGTTTTTGCTCTAGTTTGTGGGTGGAGGCTTTTTCTCTCAGTTTCCATGAAAATTTAGTCTATGAGTTAGGGTTTTTTGATGACATATAAGAATCAAGCACCCGATTGCCATTAATTTTCTCAGGAAATTGAAACCATACCCTGAGTTTATTCCTTTTTTTTTTCTTTAAATCCCACTCAGTAATTCATATTACTTTGACAAACTGCTTTGACTTTTAAAAAGCATGTGTTTTTCTGTCCCAAGAACAGAAATTTGCATGTTCATCTCAAAAGTATAACATCTATGAGCAATAATGTTTTTAATTAGAAGTCAAATTTATTTTAAAATCTGATGTGAATCTGTAAGTAACTCTAGCTTTCCTAATATATGAAAGTGAAAAGTGTTTCTAATATATAGAAAAGTGAACACAAATTAAAACAAGAGAAATTTGGTCACTTAAGAGAATTGAAATGTGAACAGGAGCCAAATCCATTTGATTGCAAATGTGTTTGGTGATAAACTATTTCATCATGGTAGTCATGGCAAAAAATAGTTGAATAGTAAAATTATGAAATAACATCCTATGAGGACATCAAACACACTTTGTTTTGCTTTAAAAGTTAGTGAATTCTGTTTTGGCTATGAGTTAAAAAAAGCTAATTTAAGAAATGCCCAAAGCTTTCTTCAGCTATCACTCAGAACTTTTCTGACTGCCAAAGTATTTTGGCTTCACAAAGAAAACTTCTAGTGCCAGAGGCAAAAGTATGTTAGTTAAAGCTGAGGGACAGACACGAATACGTGTTTGGCTTTGCAGCTGTAAACCCTGGTTAGCTCATCTCCCCGCATCACAAATCTAACTCTCATGGACTTAGAATATCTATGCTGCCTTAACTAGGAGCTAAAGTCACTGATAAATAATCCTGTGAACAAGCATCAAATGACAAATTAATCAAAAAATGCAGGGCAATTGCCACACACAGAGCATGATTTTCAAGTAATTTGAAATCTGTTCATATTTTAAATGTCAAACTGAATTGAATGGATGTGCATTTTAGATTTCACCGTATGTTTTCCCAGAGAGAGGACCATCTATCTGTTTATCCATTCATAGTATTTACACAGTAGCTCACATGTGATGCCTGCAGCCCAGAAAGGTGTTTTATGTTTGGAAACATTACATTAAAATAAAAAAAAAAAAAAAAAAGAAGAAAGTTATAAGCTGAAGTAAGAAAGATAATTTGCTATTGAATCTAAAATGTTAAAAAACTTGAGACCTTCTAATTCTAAATATCATCCTCAACTTATTTCAAGTAGAGTTTGCATGATAGAAACCCTGCTTAGAATTTTTAATTCACATAGTTTAAGCACTTAAACCATTTTTTAATATGTTGATCAGTTACGCCATGAGGTGTCTTGTTAAAGTGAGAACTTTAAGCAATATAGATAAGTAATAGAGTTCATGAAAAGATGAAGAATGTTTTAGAAAATTCCCAGGATTTCGTTCCCCAATATCCAGTGCCCTGTGATGCAGGATGAATATAAATTCTTATTGCCAATAAAAGGTGTTGCATGTCCTTGCAATGCTGGTTTTATAGTTCTCCTGGTTGTAGTGATAAGGGATACTAAGCAGAGCCTGATATGACTTCTTCACCTGGGCTTGATTCTGTGCACCTCCCAGCAGCAGAACTTAGTGGTGAAGATTCTAATTCCCTTAATGTAAATGGCCTGAAGCCACATAGATCTTTCTCTTGTGAGGGATTCTGCCATATTCTTCACCTTTCACAGTGAAAAATAACTACATTACTGAATAGTATGACTTGATACACAGCTTGATTGGAACACAGGAAGTTTTACCTAAGCATGAGGAAGAACTTCTTCATTGTGTGGATGACTGAGACTGAAACACATCCCTGAGAGAGGGCGTGGAGTCTCCTCTGGAGTTAACACAAAATCAAATTCTGTGATTCTATGACAGAAGTAGACCAAAAGGGCTTGTGCAACTCACCACCATAAATAGAATGTGCAGGTCAGTTTGTTTATTTAAGGCTAGATTTTGTCTGGTTTCCTGTCAAATATATTTCCCCAGTGCCCATGACCTAAAGCTAACTGAAAGGCCAGGTCTTTACCTTTCACAAGAATACCTGAACCACATCTGAAGCACACATAGGGAAAAGCATCTACTTGAAGGAATCTATTTCACATACAGGAGACCAACTCTTAGACTTTACTCAAGAGGAAGTGAATACGGACAATCTTGCACTAGTTTTATGCAAATATTGTTAGCAGAAGTTCATTTAAATTTGCTTCTCTGCTTATGTAAGTACTGCCACACTAAACAAATCAGAAGAGGGTCCCTGGCCTCATTTTCTAGTTGCAACTACAGTCAACACTGTGCTTAGGAACAGAAGAATAAGATTTTAATAATTACAGTGATTTGGGGGCAAGAGGCAGAGACTAGATGCAAAGAAGATGAAGTATATACGGAGTCACAGAGGTGCCAACTTGATTTGGCATAAAAATAATTTGCCATCAGCTGAAAAAAGCAATGACTCCAAAACTTCAGGAGCAGAGTCTGGTGGAAATTTCTTTTTAATACTTTAACTAATAAGCTTAGATAACTAATTGCAGCCTAACAGCACGTAAGGGAAGAGCGCCAGAGTAACAAGATTTAAAGATCCAGATTAAATCCTTACACGCTGGTGTTTTAGAAACACCCTAAGCCAAAAATTCAACACACATCACAATTGTTACTAAAGTATATGCATGCTGTATACAGGCCATTTATACTTTTTACTCCCTCTCTTACTGTACAATGAATCCACAATATCATTATTTGTGAAAAAGAATTTTTCATATTGTTTTCCATTTGATGATAGATTGATTTCTTCAGTTAAACTTCTGTGCCTTTGAAGTCCACAATGTTCTCTATGTATGTTATCAGCATAAATTTGGACCAGACATGCAAGAAGAATAAAAACAGGGTAAAGAAATAAAGAATGGCAAAAAATAATGTCCATTTAAGATAAAAATTTGTTGTGGTTTGACTAATTGTTCCAGTGCACAGTTTGCAATTGATCAACTATGGAATAATTTCAGGACCAAGTCATACTATAAAGCAACAAATATTTCTATATTTGGCTAAGTGAAAGATTGAACTGCTAGCACTAGTATTGACTGGGTTATTTTTCCACCTTATTATTATTTGATAATTTTATGTTGTTTAGATTTTATTCTAAGATTAGGTTCATTCCTTCATTCACTTTGATGATGTTTGTGAACTGCTGAAACTGAGTGGAAAAGCTGTAAAACACAGATTTTTTTTTTTAAATTTAGTTCCCCTTTTTTGTAATTTCTTTACTCTTGATAATTAATAGGTAGAGGAGAGTTTGTTCTCTCTAAACAAAATAAAGGAACATATCAAACAGATAAATCGTCAATAAACTACCTAAGAGGCAGAATTTGTAGCATGAATATCTAAAGCAGTTACAAAGTAAAATTTCATAGGAAATGCAATAGAAATTAAGAATTGTGACGTAAGCGTGTATATTGCCTAAGGCATAAAAGAAAATTGTTAATTCCCAGTACAAAGGAGCCAAGAAGTCTTGATTTTAAGGTGGTCATTGTTCTGTATGTATACTCTGAATGTATGCTTTGACTATACAAAAATGTTGTTCTATTCTTCTAAATCTCATTTCAGCCACCAATTTTTTCTGAGGAAAAAAAAGAATCAGAGCAGTGTTAGTGTAGTAGTCAGCTGTTCAAAGAAGAATAAGAGTTATCTGCTAAGAGTATAGCTGTACTGAGCTAGTTTTCTTTTTTTTTCTTTGTTCATAAAATCTTTAGAATTTATCCAGCAAAAAAATTACTTTTTTTTCAAATTTGATTAAAATTTTGAGAAGTATGACCAAGCAGATTGAGGTTTGTATGTAAAAAGATTTTTTTAGATGGTGCCTGGAAGATATGAACCACCTGCAAAATGAAGCTTCTGGTACAGATATATGTTGCATATTACTCTATTTTAGTTCCTTAGCTAACTAAATGATAACTATTTTCATGGCCTGAAAGTGATCAAAATTTTGCTTTAGCCATAAAAGAGAAAGAGCAAAACCGAGTAAATTTAAGTTCTGCAAGATGGAATCAGTTGAAGCTCTCCTTGTATTAATAACATTTTTCCATGAGTAGAAGGGACTGCATCTGAACTACTTTTGAGATAGACTATGTAGTAATTCTAGAGTAATCTTAAAAGAACTATTTATAAAATTACAGAGTACTGTTATTTTCTACAGCATTTTGATTACTGTTTTGTACCTTTATATAGTGTTAATTAATCAGATAAAACACTAAATGGTACAGACTCAGTTTACATTTTCTTAAATTACTTATTTGCTTATTTAATGTATTTTTGGGGTCAAGATTCTCTGCAACATTTATTTTTCTTTAACAGACTATAGACACATCTTGCAGGATTTGCCCTGGTATGTGAATGGTAGACATGAGTCACATGGTAGTTCACAGGAAATCTGTAACTCCACAGTCTGCCAGATGTCTGATCCCAATAGATCTTTCTCCCAAAATGTAATGTTGACACTTTTTAAACTTTTTAATAAGAGCATTATGTTATACATTTTAGGGTTGTTGTTGTTTATTTTCTAAATTATATTAATCTCACAATACCAAAGCAAGACTACTTTTTATGTTTCTTAGGGGAGGGTTTGACAATTCAGTATTATATTGAGGTTTTTGTAGCAAGTTTTTTAGAATGTTCATTCTTCTCTCACTTTTATTTGTAAATTTTTAAACTGAAAACCACAAGGCACCTGCACACTACTATAAGAAAGGCTGAGCATTTATTAACCAAACTGTGGAGTATATAATACATAGTATAATTTGTTATTATGTTTTGTGTAACAATGTATCAAATTGCCCTTGGTCTGTGGACAGACAGAAAATCAAACTAAAAGTTATGAATGAGCTTAAATTCACCCAAACTTAAAATTAGATCATATGGTCCATTGCACGCAAAGATCCATTTCAGAAATATGACCAGCCTTAGTGTTTGAGCTGTACCACCCTGCACAAAGTAAAACTTCTTCAAATATTGTAAAAGGTGCCTATGGCAAATATGTTCCTAACATGTAAGCTGGAAGTGAGGCTGGATCGAAGACAGAGTTTTTAATACAAAGAAAATTTTCTTCATTTTTACGTGGTTTCAGAAGAAAAAAGGAGAAAGGAAAGTAAGTAATTAAAAGCCACTTCTCCTTCCTTTTGTGCCTGTAATACACAGGAAACCCAGCTCTGGTAATTTCCGTATATAATTCTGTGGTGCAGATTTGTGGTAGTGGGGTAGGATCTTGCTGGGTGCAGCTCAATTTCTATGAAGATCCATCCATTATGGACCTACATAACCACCTATAGTTATGATCCAAGACTTTCCTAAACTTTTGGGTCTCACCAAAGTACTTGACAATGTGGATAGCTATAAGCAGAGGGCGGCACAAATTACTTCAATAAGATTCTGGTGAATTTGAAGGCTAGTCACTTATGTCGAAAGAAAACTCCAAGCCAAAAATAAATGCATGGCTTCATCATTATCAAAGCCTCCATTTATCATCCTATTTCTCCTCCATTAAAGAAAAAATAAAATAGTCCTGCATATATTTTCCTAGTAAATCCAAACCTTTGGAAAACCTAACATGGACCACATGATTGTATAATGTAAATCGTTAGAAGCCTGTAATGTATTCAATTTCTGCAATATTTCATTTCCTTATATTTAATTTAAACCACATTGGAAAATGTAAAAAATATAAAGACACAAAAAACCCCTTCCTAAAAACCCCAAAATTTTCTTTTTTTTATTTTCTTTTTCCCTGTAGATATCTTGCAGACATAGAACTTGAATAAGTTCAACTTTTCCTATTTCATTCAAGCTCTTTATATTTACTTATTAAGAAACTTTACTAAGTGATACTTCTCTCATCTGCTTTCAAAACTCCTAACTTTTTAAACTAAATTGCTGTTTCACATGGTTGTGGGCTTCCCTTTCCTAAACAAGCACTTCCAAATAGCCTCAGAAACGGCAGAGATTCATTTAAAAGGGGTTTAGACAATCCTGTCAGTGAGCCACTCTGCTTGTCACAGAGATAGGACTTTAAATGTTTGTCTCTTTGTGAAGGAACTTGAAGATAATTTGTGAAAATAGCCTACTATTCAAAAGAATAAATCCAGATGTCATTACCAGCCATTCCACATGAGTTTCAAAGAGTAGCTAGAGTTGTATTTTCATTTCTCAGTGGCTTGAGCAAAATTCAAGGAACAACTTAGAAAGTGAAACACACAGAATACTTTAGAAATAGGCATTAAATTAGCTTTTCCTTTTCCATCCAAGGAAAGAAATTCTTCGCAGTATAAAATATGGTTACAATCAGTACATGTTACAATCCAAGGAGATTTTTTTCTGTTTTCTACTGCCATTTGCAAGTAATTTAAAATGGGTTTTAGAAAATCTGGTAGGAAGTCTGGTATTATTTTTGAGGGGGAAGAGAAAATGAAGAATGTTAATTTTCACTCTTAGTTTAGAAGATCTTTAGGAAATATATATGAAAAAGGTACTTGCTTTCTGGTACAAGCCAGAAAATCTTGAGAAAAAGGGGATAATTTTTTTTAAAAAAAATTTGATAAAGCTATTTTACCAGTTTGAACATGTGCACAACTGCAAAAACAGAGCTACAACTCGCTGTAAACCGCCACATACACTATTTTAATAAAAAAGGCCACTTTTCATAATGTAGGTTTATATACTAGTTGAGTTTCAGTAACAATTTTTGCTAAGTATTTGGCTAGCCTTTCAAAATGTTTGTAGTTATTTGTATGTACCATTTCTCTGATACCGTAGCCAAGTATAGATGTTGCCAAGAAGTATGAGATTTAATATAAAAGCTTGCTTATTCTTTTTTGCATCTTACAGTATAAATTTCCATTCTTTCTTACTTCCCCTGATACTCAGCTGTGTTTTCAAACCCTGCCCATCTTACTGAATCCAATAAAGTCACATTTGGGATGTGTTTTATTGTCTTCTGATGGCTACTTCATTTTCATTATCTTTTCCCTTTTTTAAAATTTTTGCTCCTCCTCTTGAATTTTTTGGGGTTATTTTAATCGATTTCCACCTTCTGCTTTCATCATCTTAAAGCAGACTCTTTCTTGAGATATCTATATGTATATAACATAATTTATATACATGCATATGAATATGTGTATACATATACAAATATTTTTCTAGATAAATATAAAAAGATAATCCTGGTTTTATTCCCTGTCATTTACTGCCCTTTCCTTGCAATTTCCATTTGTTTTTTGGTACTATTTTCTCTTTCCTTACCTTTTATTAAGACTGTCTCACATATTTTCCTGAGCTTTAGCAAACATTCTTTAAATTTAATCTTTCAAAAGTAGGATTTTCTGAAGATATGGCCCAGAATTTAAATAATTCATTAAAAAATGGTGACAGTCTATTTTCAAAATATACTTTAATCCAAATAAATCTTAACACTGGACAGCTACAAAAGCATTTTCTCCAATGATACTAACCAGAAAAATATTACAGCAGTCACGTAGGTATCACTTAAGTAAATCCCAGGAAAATTTTTCTTCATCGGATGGTATTTCAGAAGTGCTAAACATTTATTGGAGACATTTCTGAAGACTCCCAAAGGTGCAGGCCTAAACAACCATTACTGAGGACACAACACACAAAAGAGGTACTAGTGACTCTTTAACAAAGTCTCTGTAAGATTTGCTATTAAATCTTGCTCACATAAATTTATAAAATTTATTCCAGTCTGTGTTTAAAATCAATAGCAAAATCTTTTTTTTAATAGAAAAGGCTCCAAGAAAATCCATTTTCTTTTTTTAGTTATTTTTTTTCAGATAAATCAATGTAATCAGGCTGAAGAAACTGTGGAGCTAGTTTCAAATATAAGCAGGGATAACATTGGCTTTTCAACACTTTCACAAGTACTCTGAAGGCTTTTTTCAGAAATTTTCTTTGACGTAAAAACCCTCTCTCCAGCTAGTAATGCATGACATTTTAAAAATTGACAGAAATTTGTATGATTGCTAAAATATTTCTTAAATAAAGGCTATGAAAACTTTGAAGCAAACTGCATTATAAGCTTCTACTTCTGTGTAAGCCTTTCTCTTTTCTTGCAAAAACTGATTTGATGTGTCCTGTGAACGGGTGTTGAATAAAACACACCAGGAATATGAAAAACCTCTTTGTCTTATATTTGTGTCATGCTCTCAAAGCTTCCCCTTCCCCTTTCTCTCTCTTTTCCTTTCTTTCCCTTTCCAACTCTTTCCCTTTCTTGTTTATTTCATTACTCTGTGGCTCTCAGCAACACAGTCTGCAATTTAACAGTGTGAAACCTAAGGAGAAATTGGAAAAAAAATTAACTCCTATGGAACACTAAAGTAAGGTTGAAAGCATTTTCCAACCCACCAAACACCTGTTTGCCTCATACCCTAAAATTGCACTGTAAGGAATGGAGCATCTATTTTTTTATAGAATCTGATGATTTTTTTTTTGTTATGTGTGATGTCTGAGAAGTCTGTTCCCTAGGACTAAAAACACATCCAAAAAACCTTCAAATGAAAAAAAAAATAAAACAAAACCCACCCAAAACAAGCAACAGAAAACAAACATCAAAAACAAGAGAATAAAGAGAAACCAACCCAAATCCACAGTAAGTGAACTTTATGAGAAAATAGAAGTTTGTGATTATTTCTTACCTGTTTTTCTCCAGACTTTGTTGCTTGATTTCTATTTCTCTTGCTACACCAGGAGAAATCTTGATACAAGTTCCTCCCCTTAAATTAAGCAGTAATATGATTTTGTAAATGTTGTAGACAGATATGAAGTGAGAGGAATTTTATTTTTTTTCTTTTGAAATGGGTACCTATCATTGACTGACATGATGTGAAAAAGGAGCATTGAGCTTCAGTCTTTGAAAACTGAAAGATAGGGCTCAAATATGGCATTAACTGTTTTGAAGTTTATGAAAGCAGGATATGAGTGGAGAATAAAACAAGGAGGAACAATCTGTAATCAAACCTAATGCCATTATTGCCTGTTTTCTTCAGAAACAAACCAAACCCAAACGAACAAAGCAAAATGAAACACCCACATTTTCTTAACATTTATTCCTAGAGAGTATACAGATAATCAGATTTTCTGAGTCAAATCTTATGTATTTTTTTGTGTGATTTTAAGGGCTCCACAAAAACTTTGGTAGCAGCAAAATTTGAAAAAAGTCTTAATTAATTTTGACATCCAATCAATAATTAAATTTGAAGTTGTGATGATTTTGGCCACGGTAAATTTAATTTTCTTCACAGTAGCTACTGTGTGAGGCTTTGTATTGAATTTTTGCTGAAAACAGTGTTGATAATTCAGGGACTATTTGTGATTGCTGAATAATGCTTGCACAGTCAAGGCCTTTTCTGCTCCTTACTCCACCCCACCAGTGAGGGGGCTGGGCATGCACAAGGAACTGGGATTGTCCGCAGCCAGAACAGCTGACCCTGAGTCCCCCAAGGGATATTAGATAACATATGGCATCATGGTCACAGTATGAAGCTGGGGGAAAAAGGAGAAAGTGGGTGAAATTCTGAATGATGCATGGTTGTGATGGTTTAAAAACCAGCTGGAAATTTAACTCCAAATGAGCTACTTCCTTTCACCTTGCCCCACCTCTGGTGAGAGGGAGACAAAGGCAGAGTAAGAGTTGAGACAAGAATTTGCTGAAAACAAACAGCACTGGGATAAGAATAGCACAATAACAGCAACAATATTAATAAAAAAAAGTATACAAAAGAGAAGGCTTTACACATGAAAGGTGCTCACCATCTCGACTCAGTTCTGCATGGCCACTGAGACAAAGACATCAGACATTCCCACAGCTTGTGTTCCCCACCCCTGAGCCCCAGAAAATGAAAAGCAATGATGGACAAAGACCTAAAAAGTTGGATTGTCTGTGTTGTGACACTCATTCTTGGATTGCTGGGCTTAGCTGTTTGCCACTTGGAGTTGTGTTCTTCCCAAGGGATGGGAAGGGATGGGCGCAGTGGGCGAAGGGTAGAGTGGTCTGCAGGAGTGGTCCCAGCAACTTCCCCTGGATAGAGGAAGGAAATGGAATAAAACACCACCAGTTCCAGGGTGTGTTCACCTTTCCTTCCCCCCAAAGCTACATCTATCTGCCATGATTTGTGTGGTACAGAACAGCAAACCTTGCCGTGCCCTCAGGGTTCTAGGCTCTACCCCTTCCCAGCTGGAACAATGGCATTTGTCTTCTGTTACCATCACTCCTGATGGGACCTTGCTCTCCTGGAGATGGCTGAACACCTCCTTGCCTGTGGGAAATTGTGATTAATTCCTTGTTTTGTTATGCTTTGCTTGTACATGTGGCTTTTGCTTTTCCTATTAAAATGCCTTTATCTCAACCCATGAGTTTTTCCCCTTTTACCTTTCCAGTTGTCTCCCTCATCACATTGAGGGAGAGTGACCAGTGAGCAGCTGCCTGGTGCTTAGTTGCCAGATGGGGTTAAACCACAATGAGGATCTGCTAGAAATGTTTCACATTTCACGTGATCAAAGAAACATACTCTGAGACAAATTCTTGTCACAATTTCAAAATAGTTTTTTAAGTCCAACTTCAGATAATATTTAAGCACAGCCTAAAGCTCTTGCTATTGTATCATTAGGCAAGAGATGTGGGTTTACTACCTAGAAGAAGATTTTAAGCATCTTTATGCACTGCAGACAAAGACTCTTATAAGTATTATATATTGTTGTAGTTACTATTTTCATTCAGCTTTGCAAGAGGTATTGATATGAATCTTTGCACACACACACGGAGTATCCAGTCATTTTTCCAAAACTTTTGAGACTAAGGATAGACTCCCAGAATTTCAGGATCTTTGTGCACTCTCCATATTCTTCTATTAGATAATCTGACAAGTACATCAAGTTTTTCAGGTTCTCCAGCAAATTCCTTCTGAATTTTACAGGAGGTGTTTGACACTGAGGGTAGAATCTGTAGAAGCACCACCATTCAGACAGGTTAACACCTTATAACACTTTTACTGAGAGGGTGAAGTGAGTTACAGAAGGGCAAGCAAGACCCTTAATGGTTGGTAACAATACTCTTGGAATGCTCCAGTCCATAAGGCTTGTCACACCCTGCATGTCAGTGGCAAACAGTCCTGGGCTGCTGAAGCTCTTAGTGGGTGCAGCACTGCTGTTACTGATGTGTTTCAATCTCACTGAGAACAGTGTACTTTGCCTGGGTTGAATTGTATGAAAAAAATAGAGGCTGGCATCCTAAACAGGTTCTTATTTTACTCAAAACAGGGACACATAGAAATGTAATCATGAATGTACTGAGAATAAAGAGCAGTCTTTGAATATAAGCCCAACAGTTGTATCAGTACAGAAGAATTTGTTCATATATATAAGATTCATAACGAAGCTCATTAACCAATTTCTGGGATAAAATTGTGTCTGGGTTGTTGGGTTTTTTTTTGTGTTTTTTTTTTTTTGTTGTTTTTTTGTTTTTTTGGTTGTTTTTGTTTGTTTTTTTCTGATGGGAGAAAAATAACATGGTATATGCTTTGTATATGAACATTATTTGCATAATAATATTTGCTGGCTCAAAAGGAACTAGTTCAAAAAACCAAAAATGTCCCT
This sequence comes from Trochalopteron elliotii, assembly GCA_024734555.1. Classification (NCBI taxonomy): domain Eukaryota; kingdom Metazoa; phylum Chordata; class Aves; order Passeriformes; family Leiothrichidae; genus Trochalopteron; species Trochalopteron elliotii. Next base: position 1,833,066 of record JANPWX010000019.1, read on the forward strand.
GAGTTTTAGTTAGCCTCTTTATTTAAAATTGGTAATTATTATTTATTTCTTTGTCTCCTATTAAGAAACAACTGGATAAAACTAAAATAAGGAGAGTGTTTTCCCATAAGTGAAGTTTTATATTAGAAAAAAATGCACTCCTTTGAATTTCCATTAAGTAGACAATAGCATGAGGGGTAGAGAGAAGCAAATTGACTTTTTTTCATGTAATAAGTCAGATATATGGGTCTATACTCCTGAAAGATTAATTTTGACTGTTAAAAATAACTAAAAATAAAAAGGAAGGTTTTGCCAGAAAACTTTGTATCTTGAAAGGGAATTCCTAAATTAATAATAACAAATATAAAAAGTGACGAGAATATGGATTTATTTTTCATGGACTGTCTGGAAGATGTGAAGTCTTACTGGGAGATTTTTAAATAAAAAAGACATAACTCTTTTATTGTATAAAAATTTGTTTCTATATTGTGATTTTTTTCAACATTATGAGATTTATTTTAGAAGAAAAACTTTTATATCTTTGGGAACCAGAGTTTAAAATGAAAGTTAATTGACTGTGCTTTTGTACAATACTAACTCTGTGGACAGTATGTTCACTGGTTAGCAGATGGCTCTTTTCATAGTTCTTAACTGTCTGTATTAATTTTAGTTTGGAGACAGATTGAAGAACTTTAGTTTTATTATGTAGATTTTCCTGGACATTTTCCAGTATCTACCTGTCCCAAGTTGTTTCTAGCCATATGTGAATGTAGGATCAGTTTATTTCATATCAAAAAAGTCTTTTCATTCAGTTACATATGCATTATTTTAACAAGAGCTTTTTCTACCATAAGTTTTTGATTTATACCTAGTCAGCAATGTGTGGATGATGTTCAGCCTCACCAGCAGCAATGAATGTTTGAATTTATGAGAAATTTTCCCTAAACTTTAGTAGCTTTTTCTTTCACCATTATGTTTGTCCACTCAATCAAAAATTAACGCATTTAAAGCATGGGAAAGAATGTGGGAAAAAAAAATCAACAACTACTTCACAAACTAACAGATGAGATGTTGGAAAAAAAAAAAGGAAGCCAAGCTATTCTACAGTTCTATGATTTTACGTCTGTTTCTGTAGGGTGTTTGCATTTCCCCTCCATAAGGGCAGCAGTGAGTGTGTCTGCAAGAAAAAGCTCTTGGTTCAATCACCTGTCCTAAGCATTTACTTTGGACAACCTGCTAGGGGTCTCATAGATACCCTGAGACCTTACTGAAATTGTGGACTTCCTGGGTTTTTCTGTTGTTGTCTTGAATGGGTAGGTGTAGTCTTTTGAATTTGTGTTTCTTCAGATGACAAATGTCATGGGAAAATGCATACAGCAGCACACAGCTTTGTACCAAATTTCTGAGGATAGAGTTAATCTTCTTACCAAAAAGAGAAAGCACAAAATAATACAGATTACTGGGAAATGTCCCTTGCATCCGTTCATCCTTTCAGTGGAAAGAGACTGTTCATTCACTTAATTTTACCAGGGAGTTATCCCTACCTGCTCTCTTCTTGCTACACATATGGTGAAATGATTTTCTAGTTTCCTCCAACAATTCTCTTGGGCTGAGCTCAGCATTATTCTCTCATTGTCTCTCACCATATTACATGAATTGCATTCAGTAACAAGGTAGGAAAAAATATAAAAAAAAATATAAAAAAAATCTGGAAAGACAAGAAAAAATCCTCTAATCCATGTTAGATTCAGAACAGGCCAGGTACATTCACTATCACCATGTAGTTGCAGAACTTGCGTGAAATATATAGAGACTCCAATCCCACAAGTTAACAAAAATTGAATGTTTCTAAAAGCTGAGTTTCAATGCACAAAAAATTTTAAGTGGTCCTTAACAAGGAATCCTTTTGTTTAAAAACCCTGACCTGTTTAAACTTAAGCTCCTATGTATAAGCATAACTTGTAAATCCTCACACTGGATTATCATCTACATATTTGATCTGCAATCAGAAGATACCAAACAATAGTGATTTTATTAAAATGAAGTTTTGAATTAGTTCTTAAATTTATTAGGACAGATCAAAATAGTAAAGAAAAAGAACGGATTAATAAGAAACGGATACTGCTGCAAGGAGAGGGAGGGGAAAGGAAGTGGAAAATCTTTAAAAACAATGGAACTAAAAATTTGTTCATACATCTTTCCTAGATTCTGCCTCTTTTACTGGTGTTCCTCTCTGGTAAATGCCTTCAGCCTGATAGGCAACAAGTGTTTTTCCTCTCTTGAGAGAGTATGATTTTGATGTTAGTTTTTTCTCCTTCCTCTTCTACTTAGTCTTTCATTTTTTCCTCTTCTTTCTTAACTCAGATGAGTCTATTTTTATATATTTCTTGACATATTTTTACACTTTTTCTATATTGGTCTACATTTCCACATGTAACATATATAGTGTATTTTAGCTATGTTTTTTAGTTTTTCTCTCTGTGTTCTTGGTTGGTTTACTTGCCTTTAGTCTTCCTTTGTCGAGGTCCGGGCTTGTGTTTCTGGTTGAGTTGTTTATTGCTGTGCGGCCTCCAGTGCGTGGCCTGTGCCCCATCCCTTGTCATCTACAGCCTCCACTTTCATGTCTCTGTGCTGCATCTCAATACCTCAAAGCTTCTGTTATTGTACCAGAACTGTATTAATCTAAACTACATAATAAATATCTCATTGTACACAGACAATGTTGTCACTACACACAGTAGTAACACTTCTTGCTACTATCTGCACAAAAAATATGTTGTATAACGCAAAGACAAACCAAAACTTAATAGATACAACCCCTTTTCAGAAAAAAAGAAATAAAATTGATAAAACTAAATTATTAAAGAAAAGTCCATGCAAGTAGAAAAAGAGTTCAGACAGACAAGTCCGTAAAGCCTCCCTCCTGAAGTTTTCCAAACTGAGTACAAAGCCTTTCGCTCATTACTAGCAATAGCAATAATGCTTAACTGTGGAGTGCAGGATTACAGCATCATGTTCAACATTGTTAGAATCCAGCTGGGCAGAGGTGTTCCAGATTTAACAACTGAAATTAACACTTGAAACATGTAAAAGGGCATTCAGACACAAAATAATTTTTAAAAAACCTGACAAGCTAAGATTTTTGTATCTTCCTGAAATGCAAGAAGAAGCAGCATAATAGACTTGAACACAGCAATACCTCAATATAATATCTTACTACAGAGTAGGTACTTACACAGCATAGAGGTTTGGGTAGCAGTGTCATTGGCCATCTCCATCTCTCATTGACATCTAGCCTTGGGAGATGAGCTGTAGTGTGCTGTTTCATGAAGCCTAAACTTAATTACAGGAAAATTCACTTAGAAGTAAAAAGTCTCAATCATTATATATACCAAGATATATTAATGAATTTGAAGTTCATTTTACAAACTGGGAAAAATTGTTTTTCAGAAGTAGTATATAAACTTAGTGTCTTGGGAAGTTGTAGCCATTAGAAGATACTTAAAACAGTATATAGAAGACAAATGCCTTTACAGTGTATTATGTAAATTACTTCCCCGAGACTGCTCCTAATTTTATATCCAGTGAAAAGTTCCACACTTCTGTTAAAAATGTTAGAAGCTGAAAATAGCTTGTTGAGGTTTTATCCCCAAGGTGTCAAATTTAGCCACCAAATTTAGTGCTTTAAATCTGAAATGAAATATGTCCAGTGTAACATTCTGAAAAAAAAAGCACATAGGAGGAAAATTCAGAACTAAAATGTTAAGATATAACAGAAGGATACAGAGACCAAATTTATCAGCAGTGAAAAGGAGAACATTTGTGTTGCAATTAGCGAAACATTAGTCAAGTATATGACATAGACAAAAATTTGGCAAAGTGAGTATAGTCCATGAAAAAACGGTAGATGTATAAAGAACTCAATTTATTTAAAATATTTCTGAGTAACAAAATTCATGGAAGTTTCAATAATTTCTCTTATACTTTTGCCAAATATCCACAGTGTGGCTGATTTACATAAAAGAGATAAAGAGTTCTTGTCTATCATTAATTTCTATTAACTTCAATCAGCTTAAGCCATAAAATTATGTAGAGCCCAAAAAAAGATCAGTCCAAAAATAGTCAAGGACTAAGCCTGAGACAGGATTGGGGAAATAGGAGTTCAATCAAAGAAACAAAATGCAGACAGAATGAAAATCTGATAGCTAGGGCAGAGGAGAAGGAATGGAGCATGTCATATGAGGAGCAGGTCAGAGAGCTGAGGTTGTTTAGCCTGCAAAATTGAAGCTCAGGGAGGAACAACTACCTGAAGGGTGGTTGTAGTGAGGTGGGTGTCAGTCTCTTCTCCCATGAATAGCATGAACAGGCAGAGAAAAACAATGTTCTTTAAAAACTTCATGTATAAAAGTGGCTTGCATAGTAACATGGAAGTCAGGGGAGTAACAGCATCAAGATGTCACTGGTAAACCCATTCAATGAGCATAAGAGCTAAAAATGTAGCGGGCCTATTTAGTATTGTTTTTTTCCTACTGTTTTTATGCTCAACTAAGTATGACTTAGACAAACGTGCCTTTGCTTATTTTTAATGCATTAAGTTTGATTCTGTGTTTAATTTTACTGATGCAAAGCTTAGGGGATTTTGGAAACTGGCCTCCTTCCTATTTGACTGAAGAAAAAGCAGACTATTTCTACCCACTCACTATGAGCTATAACAGAGTGAACAGTTGTTATTCATGCTTCTGTAAAATATTGTTGCAAAAGGTGATGTTAACATCAAGATGCCTTTGAAGAAAACTAATCCCAAGTGGTCTCCTGATATGTCTTTTTTTCCCAAAGCAACTGTAATAGCTAATTTAGAGTGATAGTGAGATTATTCAAGATAGAGCTAAGGTGGTTGAAACCTGAGTGAAAAAAATCCATTTACTTATTTTTTTCAATACTGAAATCATTACCAAAGAATGACAATGTGGTAATTTATTTGGTGATTTGATGATTTTCCCCCAGAAACTGCTTTCTTTGTTGCTAATATCAAAATAATTTTAAGAAATGCTGTCTCTGCCATTACAATCTTACCTTTTTTATTCTAACATTATGCATGTTAATTTTAGAATGAATATTAGTTCGTACTCTGGCATGTGTTTTAGGACTTGAAAAAATATAGGACAAAGATGAGCATAGAACTAGGCATTATGTTTTTTCTACAGTGGAAGGGAGTACTGTTTTACCAATCTATCATATTTAGCATGTTTTTTTCCCAGCAACACATGTATAGAATTAGGGTTTTTTATTTCCACTCATTTGATAATTTCAGCTATAATTTATTTAAATCTGAATGATGGTTTTAATGTACTTTTTTATTACTTTGCTGCCTTCCATCTTCCAACCCGAATTGGTAACTATTTATCATTAGAAAAGGCCCAGAATTCGGGGGCATTTTATATCCTATTGAAACACTTTAGTATCTTTTATTTAAATCAGTGCTTCTATAATAGGAAATACTGGCAGGGAAACATGAAGTGTAACTAGAGAAAGGAAAATCTGCCATAGTCCAAGAAACTCAAGAAAAAAATATGACAAGTCTTTGGGTCTCCCCTCCTTCTTCTCCTTCGTTTCTCTTTCTTCTCCAGTAATGACTGTGAGAGCATAACACAACCTTTCAGCCAAAGGAGGCACTAATCAAGGGTGCATACGGGGCCAAAATCTGCATGTGCAGCTGAGGTACACTCTTAGTGCATAAAAACAATTACTTAAATAAGAAGCAGATGCTTCTTGATGTTATATACAAATACAGAGTTAAGTCTTTACAGGTTAGATGGTAATGTAATATTTTATTTTTTATGCTTCAGATGAAACTGAGTTGTGTCACTTGTTAAAACATCCAGAGATGAAGCTTCAGATTAACCTGCAGAAATGTTACCAAGTTGCTTCATTTTGGAAGAAAACAAGCAAGTATTAATGTATTTCAGACGCTATTTAACAAATGTGTTGAGAAATCAAATTTAAAGACTTACTTTGAAATGGATATTAGAAAGAACCAAGTTATTCTAGTTTCTTTTATGAAAATTATGAATATTCAATTACATAACTGAGGTGATTAACAGTGTGTAGCAGTCATCTCACCTTACCCTGTTTGAAGGAAAAGGTCTGCTACTTTTGTATTTTTTTCCTTCCCATAGTTGATGACAGCTGCAGAAAATCACACAAACAGAGAATCTGCTGAGTTGGAAGGGACCCACAAGGATCACTGAGTCCAGCTCCTGGCCCTGCACAGCACCATCCCCAAGAGTAACACCATTTTCCTGAGAGCATTGTCCAAACACTTCTTGAATTCTGTCAGGCTTGGTGCTGCGACCACTTTCCTGGGGAGCTGTTCCAGTGCCCAAACACCCTCGAGATGAAAACCCTTTTTCTAATGTCCAACCTAAACCTCCTCTGACTCAGCTTCAGGCCATTTCCTCTGGTCCTATTTTCCTAACTCTCAGTCTGAAGGTTTGTGCTGGTTTTGACAGAGGGAGAGTGGTATGAGGTTATATTTATGATTTCTGCTGGAAACAATGCTGATAATTCAGGGATGTTTCTGTTACTGATGAGTACTGCTTACAGTATTTATTCTGCTTCTCATCCCACCCCTCAGCAAGCCTGCTGGGGGTGCTGAAGTATTTGGGACAAACAAAGCTTGGACAGCTGATCCCAGCTGACCCAAGGGACCTTCCATGCCATACAGCATCATGCTCAGCACATAAAGCTGTGGGAAGTAGGAGGAAGTGGGTTACAGTTGAAATCATAGTTGAAATCAGGTTTGTCTTCTCAAGTCACTTTTGCATGTGATGTTGATGGTTGAGCACCTTCCTGCCTGCAGGAAGTGGTGAATTATCTGTTTTACTTTGTTTGTGTGTATTTATTTTGTTTTCCTATTAGACTTATCCTTATTTGACTTCACCCCAACCCACATGTTTTCCCACCTTTACCCTCCCAATTCTTTGCCCCATCCCACCAGGGGGAGGTGAATGAGCACCTGGACAGTGTTTTGTTCTGAGCTGAGGTTAAAACAAACCGGTGTTTAACAGCAAAGTTAAACAAAAAACTAGGTAAAAGTGCTTATTTCTCTTCAGTGTGTAAGAAGGATCTTGCAAGATCATTTTAGATTATATTCTTAAATCTTGGTTGCCTTAAGGCACACAATGTATAACTTATCATATCAGATGAAAAATCTGATATGGAGAGAAACACCTTTTAAACAAAGTAGGGATGACTAGCATTTTCTGTCATAGTTTATATGGTTTAATTAATATTTTACTTCAGAATACTTTGCTTCCTTTCACATTTGTCCAATTATTCTTTTTCCTCTCTAAAGATTTTTTCCACCAACCATTTTTTTCCTTCCCTGCCTCTTAGTTGTTATTCTCTGACAGTGAGCAATTATTTTGATTCCTCTGTTCACAGAAACCGAGTCTACTGTGTTCCTCCCAGTAAAGACATAACACACTGTAACTAATGTTATGAGTTGGGTAGATGGGTACGGTCACTGTGACCTAATGAATGTTAACCTGTACCTGATATACCTGACCAAATGTGTACCTAAATTGGAATTTTCCATATCACTTGATCTCCATGAGATGTTAGCCAAAGTAAACAATATTCTTCAAATTCCATTGAAAATTACATGTTGTATTTTAAGGTTCTACATGTCCTTCCTGTACCTGGCTCACAGGATTCATGAGCTATGTATTTCTTTCGGTTATCTAAGTTGTAGAGTTCAGCTCTACAATTTTCTGAATGAGTGCTCTGGCTATTATGGGAATATACAAGATGATTTTAACTCTGAGACAATGCTGTGTGAAGGAGAAACCTGTGATGCAAGAAGATCATTGCAGGAAATTGAACAACATATCATATACATATTTTCATTTATCTTTCAGTCCTGCAAGAGTTTACTTATCTATTGGCAGTGCTTATTGAGATAGACACAGAAATCTTGTCAAAGTACTCAGAGAATAGAGTGACATAAAGTAGAGAAACTCATCTAATATGGGTCTATCATGGTACTAGACGTCCCCTTACATTGTGTATATTAGACAAAGTTTAGACACAGGGAATATGGGATCTCTTTATAACTGGGGTATTGGGTGATATATCAAGTAACATTATTATTAGAAAACTGTTACAGAAAACAACAAAATTTGCAGAAATTTTTAAAACTCTTCATAATTAAACTGCATTTCATCCTTTTATTCTGTTTTCACAGAAAAAATATTTAATATTCTTTTTACCTTCATTCAGATATCAAGTTCTGCATTTGTTCTCACAGAAACAAACAATCTCATCTAATAGTCAAGATCCAGACTCATTCCAAAATATATCCTGGACTTCCTGTATAAGCAATCTTAGTCTTAAATTAATAGATTAATCATGACTTGAAGGTGAAGCCATCTCTCTTCATTAAACTCAGCTGTGAACTACTGAGATAAGAAGTGCTCTTTCTGAAGAGTTTTTATACCTCATATCATGATAAAGTCTTGATATTCTTAGGGCTGATGTGAAATCATAAAATTAACAAGGCTGAGATCAAAACCTTTTTTTAATCTAGCAAATATTATTGAATAAAATATTAATACATATAGATATATATAGACAGATATATAGCATGATTTTTTTTGTTCCATTTTGAAAAATGTCTCTTTAAAGTTACATTAGCAAGAAAGTAAAAATCATGCAGATGGGTTAATCTGCTATATCTGCAGTGTACACAATCTCTAAACAGCTATACAGGCACTTAGAGTTTTTATTTTGAACAGAATTATTTCCAAAACACTGGGAACACTATTGTAGCAAAATACAGGAGTAGCAAAAAGCAGGATGTTGTGCTGTGTAAGTACTAATGGGATGTCACACTGGCATCAAAAGTATCTGAGAGACATAAAAAGAAATCTGGTAGAAAAGATGAACTTTTTAACAGTGCTTTGTGTATATTAATTTCTCTTTTCATTTGCCATGAAATTCATAGTACTTAAATGAAAGATGAAAAGGAAAATAGAAAACACTTCATTGTTTTCTTTAAATTGTGCTTTTAAAATTGGTGAATTCCGATGGATTGAAAGTTGCTGCATAGTTGTAAAAAACCCTCGATAGATCCCTGAGCAGGACATTTTCAAGATGAAGGATTTGGTCTTGACAATTTAACCTGACATATTCTAACCATCAAGAAAATTTTTAGCATGGGCATTGACTCTAGGCTACATTGTAGATTACACATCAGAATAAAAGGCCAGATTAATTAGATGTTTCAAAACATTTCCAGATTTCCTTAAGATGGGAAAATTTAAAATTATTTTTCATATTAGATTTTTAGGTATTATATTGTTCAAAAAATTATTTCCCTCATTATAAAACATAAATTATAGTCTGTTACATCAATTAATGATTAAATGTTTTCCAATTTATTTCCAAGACTCATCATCAGTAATTATGTTACATTGTAGTACCTATTCTCCTACATCTTACTTTTGTCCATTTGAGCTTTAGTGACATCTTTGTAAGGTAATTTCTGTATAAAACTGTGGGAGATAAAAGCACTTTCTAAGCTATACATTAAAGTAAGAAAAGAAATTAAGAGGTCTTATTTTTTTTCTCCATCCCCAAAACCTAATACTAGGACCTAATGATCATGTTTCTACTTGACAACTGCATTCACTTTTTCTCTGGCTTCTACAGGTTACCACCTCACTTCCCTATTCAAATTAATCCCTCTAAGAATATCTTACCTACCTATTACTTTGACCAGTCACAAGAAGATCCTCTAAGATTTACCACAGATTACACTATCAGAACTCTATAGAAATACAATGAAGTATTATTTGAGATATTCTAAAATGTACAAATGAATACAACATTCCTTAAAAAAATCTAAAACTAGAAAAGAGAAAAGAATGGAATAGACATTATTTTGAATTTTGGTTAGAATTTTTGGATTTAATTATTTTCTTTCCCCTTAATTTTAGAAAGAGACTTCTCAAGGAAGGACTTCTTCAAGATAAATTAGACTCAGATTGGGAAAAGGGGATTTTAAAGCTTCTGTTAAAAAAATATATACATACAGCTAAGGTTATTAAGAATTCTTTTCAATGAATTCTTTAAAATAAACTCAAACCTGTTTTGTTTTTGTGTTTAAAAGCACTTTAGTTTAATTTTTCTATTGCAAAATGAATTTTGAAATTGTTGAAATTCCTCCGTGTCTTAAATTAAAATTGATAATTTCTCAATGCAAAGTAGGCTTCAATTCTAAATTCAAGCTAAAATTTTTTTAAAGATACAAAAGACTTAGTGTCTGCTCTTGTATGTCTCCAACTTTTCCAAATATTGATAAATGAGAATCAGTTTTCACTTAAAGTCAAAGGATGCCATGTGCAGCAAGCTAATCAGTGAATCTTCAGTACCCTAACCACAACATTAAATTCTTATATTGATACATTTGACGTATGATTCATCTTGCATGAATGTATGTCTGTAAGTCAAACAAGGGTATTTTCATAATCTGTGGAGTTAAATACTCAATTCCAATAAAAGACTTATCTCAATACAAATAATAATATAAGATAAATCAATAGAACTGATTTCTTCCAATAGAATATATTATGTTGCAAAAATCCATAAGTGCCTTTGTTTAGGCAATGGTATCCCTTTCTCATATTTGAGTCTGGCTCATTCTGGAGATCCATCTAACTATATTCTACATAAATGGTTATAACTGGTTGTGTTCAATAAATATTTTTTTTTCTCAAAGATTTAATACTCTTCCTGATAATTTGCCCACTTTATGACCAATGGTGTTACTATTTAGAATAGGATAGTTGACATGATTTGAGATTTCCCTTGGATTACAACAGTAAATCAACATTTTTCATGTTTAGTGCTTGTATTATAAAATATAGAGGTATCCATTTTCTTTGCTTTTTTTCAAATCCATATATGTTTTTCGAGGAAAGTCAGTGTACAGCTACCATAAATGCTAAAAGAATGTGTAAAGATTTTAAAACTTTAATTTTGTTCATATTTTTACAATACTTTTGTGTATAAAAAAACCCCAAACCTTAGATGTGCAAATCTATATAGTGGGAAAAAATGCTGAAGTTTTAGCAGCCTTGGAATTACAGTCCTGATTGTATTTTTGTGGTTTTTCTCTGCTCAAAAATAAAACATTTCCTTTGTTTTCATTCTTACAGGAAATGAGCAAAGATTTCTGGAAGGCAGTTTTTGTTAAGTATTCCACACGTAGGTTGTCACAGAATAAGTTTAATTTAGTAAGTCACTCATTTCTTTTTTATCCTGTGTGTTATTTAAACTGGTATGCCTCATGTAGTGAGCAATAAAACATAGTAAATGTCAGTCAACAATGTCTGATTATTAAAGAAGTGTATGTTAACCTGCCAACATTTTCAGTATATTACTAACAATGTAGTCATAATTGTCACTCTGTAGTTCCCCCAATATATTACAAAAAGACTACATCTCTGCTTGAAATACTTGAGTTCATTATGTATGATTAATAGAGTGATTACAGCCCATACTTGAAGGCTGACATTTGAAATCTCATTGCTGTGTCATCTTTAAGGACAGAAATTATTCTCATAATTTCTCAATATATTTACTATTCTATCTGTGACTCATATAACTATTCTGATTCCTCTCTGCCTTCCAGAGGTCCTCTTCAGTATTGCTTTTGATTTAGCTCCTTCAGAGCATTCTGCACACTCATAATTATAAAGCAGAAATGTGTAAGTTAACCGACTTCTTTGTAACAGGAAATCTCAGCTCAATAAAACCCACTTTTGAAAAGCTGCATATGCTGGTTTTTCTCATACAGGTCATGAGAAGGTCTTGTGTTTCATTATATCAGATGACTTACTGACATCCTCTGCAGCCTTTGGAAAAACTTCCAATAAAACAATGAAATTAATAATTAGAATCTGTAGGATGAATTCTGTTCTTTCTGTGTCTATTCTTATCGATATATGTTTTCTGAAACAAAAATGCTTGATATAAACAAGGATGTCTATTTCTTGAAATACAATTACATTTTTCACTTATTTAGACTTGTAAGATCATGGAGATATTCCTATATTTTTTGATTTGGTAAAGCACTGGTGGAAAATAATAATAATAATTTCTTAAAGTCTGCTTTCCCAAGATAACACAAATCTAATTTGCATTTGTAGAGTGTGTCCAATGTCTGCCATTTCCTTCTCTCTTTACTCTATTTTCCCTCAAGCATTTTTCAAATATAATTATCTGTACAGAGGATAAATGACCTCAGCAAGTAAAATCCTGTGATAGAAGTTCACTTCTGTATAACTCTTAGAGAATATTTCAGAGAGGGGAATAGGAGGTAAATAATAAATTTCAAAGCTCAGAAAAACCTTTGTCAGCCACGAGGCACTGATCCATTTTGATGCTCTGGCCCTTCTTGGCCGTGTTCAGTTGCATTTGCAGCTCCTGCTTGAATCTGCTGCACACTCCAGCCATCCTTCCCTGACTCACTACAGGGACATCAACCAGCAAGAGTGATAGAGCACAGTAACCCAGTAAAAATGTCAGTGGTACCTTCATGTCTCTGTTTTACAAATGTAGAATAGAAGCACTTCACAACTTCTTACATCAGAAACAACAAGAGAACAAGATGTACCAATAGCTATGGCCTGGAACTCAGTGGTTTTCACGCCTTGTTAGTGCAGGATGGTGTCTGGAAAATGGAAGTAAATGTAAAATTTGCCCAAAACCACCCAGGTTTTCTTCATTTAGGGAAGATTGTGAGGCAGTAAATTTTTAAAAAATCCATACATCCTATCAGATATAATTCTTACATATCAGATAGATATATATCAGATAGACAGGATTTAAGGACTCCAACATTTGTTGTGAGATGATTGTTACCTGATTATAACCAGTTAAAAGTTAACATCTGTGTTTTACCCTTTTATGATCAATGAGAAAGGACAAACACTCTCACAAGGAGAGTCATCCACTCATTTCATACATATGTCTTTTGATGGAATAAACTCCACTGAAAAGTGATTCACTTCTCTTCATTGACTACAGAAGGATTTTACGTGGTTATTTAGTATGATTGTTTTACCATGACTGTACTTAAACATTGACAAACAGTACAGAAGCAAAGCCACCACAATTTCATCTATATTCAACCTTGGCTCATACTATCATGCAATTTTGACTTAAGGCTTATAAAGACATAAGTTTTAGTGTCTTTATTCTATATATGCAATATATTTTCCTTCACAGTTTATTTCTCTATACTTGGGAATTTGTCAGTATTTCTTTTACTGGACGTATAAATAGTACAGTTTCTAATTGAAATTACTTTTGAGACTCTTTTTAAAGAATAGAACCCAGATTATCACTGAATTGGGATTAATTATTTTTATTTCCTTTGAAGTAAAAAATTTGCTTAGCATGATTACTGGGATGAATTTGTGCGGATCCTGTCTACATTTCTCGATTTAAAAAAACTTCTGGGATGGTGGTGCATGAAATATTTATCTAGAAACTTGAACTCATTTAACGTGCCTACAAATACCAGCTCAGAACCATGATACCTGGCAGAATTTATGTGCTGGTCTTTCTAGACACTGAAATCTCCAATTTCACCAGCAGGACCTGGCCCAGGGCCTGCCATGACTTCCTTCTGCAATATCCAATTTCTCCAGTAAAAACAGACCAGTGTGCTCAGCCCGTGTAAAGACAATGCAGAGTTCTGTAACACAGTCATTATATCAGTTCATACAAGCCCTGTTCAAGTGTTCAGTTTAACCCTATGTTAGATACATATTTATGCCTTTCATTTTCAGTTTGTAGAATAGTGAGGGACCCCTGTCATCTAGACCAACCTCTTGGACAGTAATGACAATAAGCATTCCACGGTGTAATTCTCTTTTATACTAACTTACTTATCAGAGCAAAAAAATTAAAAATTCAGTTAAAAAAAATGATGAAGTACCAACTGTAATAATGGATAAGAAGAATCAATATTTAATTGTAGAAGATTGGGAAACAGTAGAGACATTCATAAAGATTTCTTATGTTAACAGAATAAGATAATATTTTTTCCAGTAGCATTCTGGTGAGGGACAAGGGAAGATTTCACTCATCCAGGATATTGCAGTAACCAAAGTACCTTATGATAAAGTTTTGATTAATATATTACACATAAAGAAATTTTATTCATATTGAAGTCCAAACAAATTATAATATCCATTTTCCCCATTTCTTATTAGGTCTTCTTAATGATTTTGAGGAGTCTCAGAACTTATACTAAAAAAGGACTAACAAGATGCAGTTCTAGCATCCCTCTGAATTTTTATGAAAACATTTTAAGCTTTCATATGCACTTCATTCAGCCTCAAGATTCTGTAAGAATTCTGGCTTTCATTAAAAAGATCAAATTTTAGTGTAGTATCTGAGTGAAATAATTCAATAACATTCTGAAAACTGAAAAGCCAACCAAAGAATAAAAATTCCCACAAAAGACAAAAAAAAATTGGTAAGAACTTCTAATTTACCTAAGTAATGACTTTTGAAATTGACAATATTGACAAAGTCTTTTATTTTCTTTCTCTTTGGGAAGAAATAGCTAGATTTGTTTGCAAGCTGGGATCCTCTGCTTTACAGCTTATCTCACTTTCCTCTGTTTTTCGTACATAGCAGTGAGTCTTGCTCACATCATTTTTTTACATATATCATCTCCATTCTGTCCTCTTCTGGATTATTTTCTTTCAGTCAGTTACTTCAAAATAATTTTTTTCTTAATTTAAGAATAATTTCTCTACCTTTTTTTAAACTTAGCTGTTTCAATATAATGAGAAAGTGAGAAAAAGGAGAGGACTTTATTTTTTTTCTGACTTCCACATATTTGACTGAAACATTTACGGAAACAGGAGGTTCTGTTCCTATTACATTAGATTAATTTTATTTTTAACTTTTTTGCTTAATATTTTTAGAATGTCTATCAAACTGTGAAGAGCTGTCAGTACTATCAGTCCTTCTAGCTAGTCTTATAAAGCTGTATATTTTATGGAGCTTTACAGAGTGTAACTGAAGTAATTTAAATACTGGCAGTTCAAAGTTCTTAAAATGCTCTTTAAAATGGGAGGATTATTAATTATAATCACATCTTATTTGCAGGCATAATCTTCACATAGTGTATTTTATTAGTTTAGCATGTTAAACCAGATTATAAAACCAAAGCAACATGGTTGGGGAAGATTACACTCTCAGAATTTGAGTACTTCAGAATCTTAAAACTGCAGTTCTCCTGTCACTCAAATGTGTAGCTTCTGTCATTTAATTTAGCATGGATGTATAGTACCAAGGCATAGGTAATGTTAAAATTGCTGCTATATAAAACTGATGATCTGGCAGCACATATCAGCCAATTTCTGTCTCCTAGTTTTAGTGTCAGCAAATATATTGCCTAAATGAAATTATAATTTCTATTAATCCAGAATGACAGTCACACTTTTGGATTACTTTGCATGATGCAGCACAATAATACACTCTAATTATTCTGCTGTGCTTGCATTCAGTATACCATTTTTTTTCCTTATGACAGCTTATGGAAAACTCCATAGAAGAAAAGAAAAAGAGGAGGCACCACACAACTGAAGACTGCAGGGACAGGATCCAGTTGTTAAAGACAAGATTATCTTAGTGAGGGAAGTGTTTGGGGGACAGCATCATGGGGGAGCCTCTCACACTTCCTCTGCATGACCAAGGTCCATCTCAAGGCAAATGCAGGCAGGATGGATGTAAAGTTCATTATATTATACTTCACAGGGTTGCTGCTTGTATGGTCAGCTATCAGCTTTTCATTAAAGTTTGCAGAAAATGTTGAAAAACAAGTTGAAAATTAGTCAGCACTGTGTTATTTCAGCAAAGAAGTCCAAAAGCTTACTGGCTATATTAGAAAAAGGAGAGGAAATAATACATTTTAATTAATTCAGTAAAAGAACCAAAACAACTAAACCCCAAACTTATCTTTGAAACCCTGTACTGAGATTCTAATGACATTATTCACAGAGGAAAAACAAGAGTACTGAGTGCTTTGAAATATAGTAAAGAGATGTAGAAAAGAGTGTCAGAGGTTTTCCAAGATAACATTTACAGAGTGCTTTAATGTAAAGAAGTGTTTCTTCCCCTTCAAGATTGCTCCTATTTTAGAGGACATGTAAACCTGTATAAGGGAGATGAAAAATACTCGAGGAAATGTTAAAGCATTTCCTGCTGACGTTCCAGATAATGGGGTAATGTTATCTTTTTCTTCTGAAAGACCTATTTTGAACAATTCCTTTTCTCTTTCTCTCTGATGATTGTTGGAAGAATGCCTGTGCAGCAATGCCATAAAAATAACAGGAAGTCACGGAATGACACAATCCTGTTTAAACATCTCAACACCATTTAGTCAGGAGGGCCTAGCATTGTTTATGGACTTAATGTTTAGCAATATCTTCTTTTAAAGGATAAAAAAAATCACTAAAAACTTGTGTATTTGTTTCTCTCAGTTGTGGAAGTTTCTCCCGAACAAGATTGTCTAAAATACAGGAGCAGTTATATTCAGCATCTGGTAAGACAAGACTTCTAAAGGGATAGTAGGAGCTTTTGGTCTTCCCATATACTCAATAGGGTTGGACATTTCACCCTTTCTTCCTCAGTAGTGGCTGTTAAAAAAACGGATGCTGATGAAATTCCCTAAAACTAATATTGTGACTGAAGAAAGTAGAAGCCTTGCAGAGCAAAAGCAACCCCTCTGCTCATCTATCTTGTGTCAACTTTTCTGTGGTAAATAATATTTCTATGTTTCTTCTCAAGATAATTCTAATGGTGGGCTTAAAAATGATACATAAAACATATAAATGTTTTTAAAACCACTACCATTTCAATATCACTGTGTCTCCTTTGGGGAATTTTGAAAGCAATTTATCTTGGATGGGGAGGAGTCAAATAAAACTAAGTGTACAATGAAAGAACAGTAAATCAAATAGTGTTCCTGCCAGATGTGTACAGAGAGAAATGTATTTGTCACATGGCAAACAACAGCACTAAACAATGACATAGTTTGCATTGAGAGTAAGAGAGAAATATGACGCCAAATTGAGTGGTGTGGTTGACATGACTGATGGATGGGAAGCCTGGATAAGCTTGAGAAGGGGCCTATGGCAATCTCATGAGGTTCAGCAAGGCCAAGTGTAAGGTCCTGTACCTGGGTCAGAGTGGACCCTGATATTAATACAAGTTGGGGAACAAACACAGAGAGAGCAACTCTGTCAAGAAGGACTTGGGGGTGTGGGTGGATTAAACACAGGACATGACGCAGCAATGCAGGCTTGAAGTCCAGAAAGCCAATTGTATCTTGGGCTGCATCAAAAGCAAGATGGGCAGCAGGTCCAGGAAGTTGATTCTGCCCCTCACCTCTACCCTGGTAAAACCCCACCTGCAGTACTTCTTTCTCCTCTGGATCCTCAGCACGGGTAAGACCTGTTGGAGCGGGTCCAGACAAGGGCCACGAAGAGGATCTGAGGTCTGGAGCATCTCTTCTACGAGGACAGGCTGAAAGGGTCTGGAGAAAAGAAGGCTCCCAGAAGACTTTCTATCAGCTTTTCAGTACCTAAAGGAGTTGTAAGAAAGCTGGAGACAAATTTTTTAGGATGGCTTTTGTGATATTAAGGATATAAGGAACAATGTATATAAGGATATAAGGAACAAAGGATATTAAAGAGTGTAGATTCAGACTAGAGAAGTAAGTCAAACTTGTTTTTTGTGATGAGAATGGTGAAAGACTGGAACACGTTACCCAGAGGATGGGTAGATGCCCTTCTCAGTTTTCCAAGAGCTACAGGCTCGTTGAGCCTGTCTTAACACAGTTTTATCTGACTAAGTATGTCTAAGTGGTGGATCGATCCTGGCTGGATGCCAGCTCCCCACCAAAGCAACTCTATTACTCCCCTCTGCAACAGGACAGGGGAGAGAAAATATGACTGAAGGCTCATGAGTGAAACAAGGACATGGAAGAGATCACTCATCAGTTACCGTCATGGGAAAAACAGACTGAACTTGGGGAAATTAATTGAATTTATTATCAATCAAAGCAGGATAATAAGTAAGACAATCTTAAAACCATCTTTCTTTCCCTCATCCCTCCCTCCTTCTCAGACTGTACCTCCTCTCCCTCAGCAGCACAGAGAGACAGGGAATGGGGATTACGGTCAGATTGTTCCTCCCACTGCTTCCTTCTCAGGAGAGGAGCCCTTCTCCCACTCCAGAATGAGGTTCCTCCCATGGGAGATAGTCCATGAACTTCTCCAACATGGGACCTTCCCACTGGTTGCAGTTCTCCAGCTTCAGTGTGGGTCCATTTCAAAAGGTGTAATCCTCCAGGAAAAGGGCTGCTGCAGCATTGCCCAGTAAATCTGCTGCTGTTGGAATTCCTCTCTCCACAACTCTGTAGATCCTTGCCAGGAGCCTGCTTCAGCACAAGCTTCCCATGGGGTCCCAGTCCACTCCAGGCATTCACCTGCTCCAGTATGGGCTCCTCCCTGAGTTGCAGGTGCATCTCTGCATCCCTGTGATCCTCCATGGGCTCAGGGACACGGCTGCCTTGCCGTGGGCTGCACCGTGGGCTGCAGGGGAATCTCTGCTACAGCAGCTGGAACACCTCCTGCCCCTTCTTCCTCACCCTTGACCTGGGTGTCTGTAGGGCTGTTTCTTTCACATATTCTCACTCCAATCTTCTCTGGCCATAATTGCTTCTGGACAATAACAGGGTTTTTTGTTCTTGAATACATTATTACAGAGGCATTTCCACCTCCTCTGGCTGGGTCAGCCATGGCCAGCAATGGAGCTGGTCCGTCTTGGAGCTGGCTGGCATCGGTTCTGTCAGGCACAGCAGCTTCTCACAGCAATCACACCTATAGCCCACACATTATTAGAACCTTGCCATGGAAACCAAAGAGAGTCTTTTAAATTCCTTGTGCTTGGAACAAGAAATGTTCTAAGGAAAGAAAAATTCTGTTATAAGAGAAAATGTAAGCTCTGAAGAAAAATATTAGACCCTGCAACAGAGGCTTCCTAAACATATTAAGAAAATTTTGTTAGGTAATTAAGAAGAAATCAATGCATATTGTGTTTGAAATTAAGCACTTCCTTGTTATGCTGGTAGGAAACATATTACAGAGCTAAGGACAAAGGAAGAAGGAAAATGCTTATTGGGAGTACAGGAAATGGTATGAGGGAAAAGAAGAAAATAAAAGTAAGATTCCTAGAAATAATTTTCTAGACTAATCTTTCTAGATCTTGCTTGTCTAATGAAAAGATTTTTGCCTAATGAATGCACTGGATAAAATGTAATACAATGATGGCAGTATACATCTGAGGATTTCACAGTGCTACCAATGATCCATTTCTCTGTAGATGGCAAATTTACCTATAATTAGCTACATTAACATAGAATTCATTCTTTTTATTCATTTATTTATTCAGAAAGTCAACCTGATAGAAACAAAATGTCACAAACTACAATCAGAAAAATATTTTGAACTCAAGACCGTCCAACCAGTATATATGCTAAGGGAAAACACTGGAGCAATATAAACAATATTGTCATGGAGGCTGGAAATCCCATACAATGAAAGGAGTAATTTTAGTGGAAACCTGAGAATCCATATTAAAGATCCATCCTAAGATATAACTTTACTGTCCCATTCGATACTTATGGCCTTTTCTAGTTACTGTTTCCCACCTGTATGTGAGGGATTCACAATACACAACTGACACAATTAAGAAAAGCAGTATATCAACTAACTATATTAATTACTTTTTTTAAACACTCTGTGTGGTTAAAAAAAAGTATTACATGCCTCTTCCCAATCTGGGTGTCTTTCCTAGTGAAATAAAGGGTGCTCTGAAAGGCCAATGGGAAAGAATAACAGCTAGTAAAGACACAATTGATCACCCTTCTCTTCTCCCCTGTTTCTCTCATCCCCATTCATATCCAAACCACCCATCCTTCTTTTTGGCTGAGCTCAAAGCATCTGTGCTGAGGAGTACTCTGCTCTAGGTTTTCCCTTACCTTTCAAAAACAGCCATCTCAAATATGGCTCTGGTTTAAGGGGCTAAAATAAAAATGAGGCCGTCTTAATGTTCTTCTTACAAGTGGCTTTTCTGTGACATTCTGAAAATGTATTTCAATAACTGTTATTCTATAGACTTTCTTTGCTATGTAATGATAATATCTTGTCACAAAAAGAGGTGTAACAGTTTGTGATTTTCTACTATTTTTCAGTTGTGGGTTATAGCAAAATACCTGGAATGTCCAGAGAAATGTACTATAAATAAGTGCATTTTGGTGACGTTGTCCCACCATCCTTTGAAATGCAGCAGTGGCAGCACATTGTACCTGATAACTTAACTTGACTGACAGACAACTGGGAGAAACCAGGAATAAAACACAGCTAGGTCTGAAATTAAAATCAAATCAACAGCCCATGGTTTTTGATACCAGCTAGTTAAATAAATATTTTGTAGTTTTACCTTATAGCATTGTGTACTTAGGTAAGATAATGACAAAGATTTTTCCCCCAAGGCTTCTGAAAATTCAAGAGAGGCAAGATATTGCTACTGTCACTTCTATCATCAAAAAGGCCAAATATTTTTTGGGTAAAACAAAGAGGCAATTTGTTAAGTGAGCAACCATTTGGGAAGCTATTTTTCAATAATAAAACAAGAAAAAGTAAAAAGGGACAGAAATCAGGCAGGAAAACAAGCTAAGCTACTTTGCTAGTTACCCGCAAAATAACTTTTCTATAAACAAAATCAAGAGTGGAAACTAGCTCTTAAGTATTGATAACTGAAAAAAGGTCAGCAATGAACCTCATTTGGAAAAGGTATAATCAATAAATAAGCGACCTTGCTATGAAGACATTGGATTTTTCTTAGAATCAGATAGATTCTGAAAATAAAAAATACAGAACAGAATGCAGAACAGCTCAGTTCCTACCAAACTTTCACCAACAAACATCAATAATATATCAGGGAAAAAAAGAGAACGCTATTAGTCTGGTTGTAAATTGTTGATTTGGTTTACCAGATTTTTTTTTTTTAAGTTCTCTTGATATAGGGTACTAATTTTATTCCTGTATTCAGTTAGGAGGGATTGTGTCTTTCCAAAATGGGGTAAATTTTTTGTGGAACAAATTTTTGATGACAACTGTCTTGTGAAATAGAACATTTACGATAACACTCAAAAGAAGGGAAGTTTGCAGTCTGTTTGCAGCCAGTTTGCTGGAAATATTTGCTGAACTTACTAATTCCTAAAAAACAAAAATAACATTTCAGAAGATTATCTAGGCCACAATCAGCTTTATCCACAGACCAGGCATTTTGGGTATTCTGTGGCTAAGGATCACCAAGCAGAACTGAAATGTCTTCAGTCATGAGTGATACCTGTATTTAATCAGGACCAAAACTGATATAGGCATTACAGCCAATATTCATGGTAAATTTTAACACTAACTTGTTAGGCAAATTACACAAAATGCAATTGTTTCTAAAACACAGATTTCATTTTATTAAGACTAATTTCTGAGAAACCCCATTGTTTATTCCCAAGATCTGTGTCCAAAAGCAACTGAGTAAAAAATGTAGCAGGGAAAAGAATGGCATCATTTCACACTTCCTGTGAGATGTGGTTTCTCTGCTCAGTTCACATTACTTAGGAATTAGAGCCCCTTGTAAATGTTTGGAGTCATGGGGTATGCTAAAATACAACAGTGACTAAGTTATGCATCATCCTATTTGTGTCACATCTGTTATACTGAGGAAACCAGGAATCATTGCCATGACATGGAATAGCTGCAAGGCTCTGGTTGTGTTCTCATGCTCTATCACACATTAAGAAGAACAAATCCTTGGTTGTTGTGTCGCTTCCATATTCTGATCTCACAGCAGAAATTTCTCTAAACTTGGTTTGGCTTTGCAGAAATATAAATTCTGATCAGGAGTCTGGAGAACAGAGGGCAGAGTGAATGGCACTGTTAAAATCCTTGTGGGAGAATAAAAGCCATGTGTCTGGACACATCTTGTAGCATATAAAGACTGATTTGAGTAGCTCCATTTAGTTTTCAGGGGACTGATAAGTTAGAGCATCTCACTCACTTTTTTCATCTGTGATCTGGAATTCCCCTGTAATCAATCCAGAGGTTGCTTCTGCTCAGTTGAAGCAGATACTGTCAGTGCAAAACAATGATTCTGTTTTCTAAGCTTGATCCAAACTCATGGGAGCTTTCATGACAGCTATCATCCTTCTTGCTAGATCAGGTCAATCTTGTGTGACACTATCACCATTCTACAGTCAGAAAGAAAAATAAGGAGGAAAAAAATTCTATAAATACATTCAAGCTGAAGAAAACAGTGATGGATAATGAATTTCTAATAGAGGGGGGTTTTTTTGCTTGTTTATTTATAAAAACCTGTTATATCAAGCTATTTTTTTCCCCTTTTTTTTTGCAATTGCTTCCTTTCTTCCTACAGCAAATTCTACCGGTTGAGAACTCTAAAATACTACTAATAGCTCAGAATGCAAGCAGATTGGCCATAAAACAGTCTACAGGTGGCCATATAGGAAAGTGTCTACAGAGCTCTGAGAGATCAGTAGTGTTACATAGGTCTATCTGTGATGCACACAGTAAAGATACCACTCCAGAGAAATGTTCTTAATCCTGGGGGCTTTTTGTAAGCTTTTCACTGCAAGTTCTCAGTGTTAGTAATTCAATTAGACACAGGACAAATATCCTGAAAGCTAAGCAATATTTTCTCTGGATGGGAAAGTACATAGTTTCACCTTGCTGAGATAAGCATTAACTCTTTTTAGTCTGAAATTAATTTTCTGTCATGATTCCTTAAATTATTCATTGTTTTAACATGACTGTCAGTAACTTGATTTACTGGTCTGTTTGGGTAAAACCAGATTTCTTGAAGTAACACTCAGTGCTGAAAAGAATTGGAAAGAACATTTATTTATATACTACCTGTCTATATATGTTCAAAGATCTTCAAAAATAAGACCATGCCCAAAAGATTAAATTTAGGCTTCTTGATGTCCTGTGCCTAATGACTCTGTTGTAGTCTAACCATACACGTCAGTCTTCACAGAAAACTTACACAAGAAGTTTGTGACTTTACACATTTTTAAAAATGTTTAAACTTAAAGTTCTTGCAGTAGAATGTGTTTTACTGATCTGAATCATATTTCTCAATTTTTTTTTCCTGATAGATATTTTAAAAAATATTGATTAAAGTTTACAAAGAGAATATGTTAGAATATTGACACAGATGAATTATCTATTAGTGGTGAACTGCAGAGGCAGAGAATTTGCTGACCCTTCTTCTAAGGGTAATGACTGGGGTTTGTTCTCTGGTATAAAGAAAAACTCAAATCAAAGATTGGATGAGAAAAAAATCATATTTGCAGTTTTCTGGATAAATTGTATAAATATTAGCTGTTCAGTGAGAAGGAAACACATTACTTCCTTCATGATCCAGACTTCAAAAAAAAATAAACTCTCATCAGCACTGTATTTTGTGAAGTGTATTAAGAAAGACAGGACAGCAGCCCCGGGATTGAATCCTAGAGTCCTAACTGTGGACTACAAATGGTTTCAGAGCCCAAATTTGACATGGAGTGCTCAGACTGCTGAGTTGTATGGCCCATCAAAATCTGTCCAGGTCCAAGAACACACAGGATATGTGGAAACTGGGTAGCTTGAAAGTTAACAGAAAAGCAAAATAAGAGAGTTTTTTAACTGAAATATCTTAGGTTAACTTTGATACCCAAGACCTTGAATAGAACTTGCTATGATTTATCAGTTTTGGCCAAAACCCGAACATTTTGTTTTGCTGTTTCTGAGTAAAAATTAATAAAGTCAGATTTGACCCATAAGAGGCAATAAATCTGTGCATGGAATGTTAATTGAAAAATTATTTCTTGAGAACATCTTTGAAGCTATTTCAGTGTGAGATTTTGCTTGAGAATATGATTCAACAACTACTGTAGTTTAAAGCTAAATAAAAATTACCATGTATAGAATAGTTATCGAATTCAAGATTGCCATATTAAAAACAGATACATAACTTTAGTTTTAATTTCTGTTAAGGAGATTTATATTTTTTAACTAATGAAATATTTTTTAGAAAATTCTGTAGGTAATAGGAAAAAAATTGACAAGAAATTAAATGAAGATGTCTACAACTATTGTTTTCCCTGAAAGGAGAATTGCTACTCCTTTTCAGTTCTTTTGTTTGATGTGGCTCTATGTTTATATCAACTTCATATTCAAAAATAATATAAAGAATACATGCAGGGGTCAGAGCACCCTTTTCTGAACACTCAAAATTTGCTTCAATAGATATAGAGTAATACACTAAACAGAAAAGTTCATTTGTGTTCAGTGATTCATCTTTATTTTCTTCTACTAAATGCTTGCCATCCAGGGATTGGCATTGTTTGATGTTAAATCAGGAAATAAGAAATAAATACATCTTTATTAATTTTATAAAGGAAAGAAACTGACTTTCTAACTCTGAATTAAATTCAACCTGTACATACTTAGTAGAAAATAATTATGTTATCCTTGTTTTATTTAGTTTACTTTCCTCATAGGGATGGGTAAAAGAAATGAATTTGGGGAATTAAATATTATTGTTACAATGAACAAATAGTTATTATGGAATATTTAACTCAATTTACTGGAAACAGAATGAATAACACATATCTCTGGAAATTAATACAGCAACATATTTTTAAGTGATTAAATTCATGGTTTGAGAAACTGCATAGCTAATGAATGAAAAATTTCATTTTCTTGATATAAAAAATAATTTTTTTAACAATAAGCAGTTTTGGTCTGACTGTTATGCAAATACATAATTCTCAAAGAAATACTATTTAAAGAATTTGCCCCTCAAAATGCCATCTATCCTATAAAAGAATAAACAACATTATAATTGTTATAATTACTTATTCCTGTAAAATTATTTCATTCTAATTAATTCATTAATTATCTTTAAAATGTAACTAGACATTGATGCTGTGTCATACAGACAATTAATTTCAATGTAAATGTATATATTCCTATACCTGTAATAATACAATTTTTCCTACTTGCTTATTCAGGCCTGTCAGAACAACATTCCAAATCTTTAACTTTCTAATTTAAAGGAAGATTTTCCACTTAACCAGTAAAAAGCAGCATGGATTAATCCAGTGAATTAATAAATAGTGGAACTGTGGCACCACTGGGGTCTTGTGATAGCTCAAATGAAACAAACCAGAGAAAACTATACAAGTTAATTTAAAAAAACAAAAATAAATCACAATGACTGATACATACTTTTAATCACTCAAATGCTGTTTTATTAAACGTGTGATCTAGATTCTGTTCAGTAAAACTACTTGAACAGCTTTAATGGACCTTTAACAGCTTCTGTGGATTTGCAGCTTTAAAAACAACCTTAAATTAGTCAGCAACATTTTTTTCAAACACAATTTAGCACTTTTTATTTTCAAAACAGTTTGCTAGGTGATCCTAAAATAAACTCAAAGATATTTTTTATTAGAATCTATGTTTTTTTCGATCTATCCTCTCCTCATTTATTTTTAGGTGAGAAATTTCAGATAGTACTATAAACAGTGTCAGTAAAAAGGGTGGAAATCCTTTAGCCAATGTAATATTTAGGATATTAATGATGAAATATTTTACTTTTGTGGTGTTTAGAACTGTGATACAGGAAAGAAATTAATCAAAGATTGCTTTTTGCCCAATGCCTCCCACATTTCTTTACTGGACAGAGTCCCTTTTAGACACTGCAGGATTTGGAAATGTGATTTTCCTACAATATAGATATTGCTTGAGACACAGTAATTCTACCACCTATGTAGCCTCCTGGTAGGACAGACATTTTTTAATAATGAGAATTATTTTCTCTCAGAATTGATAGCCCTATTGCATGATGTTATTACTATGTTTCATGCAAGGGCAATGACAACTCTCATAGCAAAACCACACAGCCATAATTTCTTTGTAATAATAGTCAAAACAAAATAGGAATTTTATTCACACCATTCTATTCTATTTCTCTCACAAGCTTAACCTAAAATACTTGGACTTTTGCACAGATTAAGTTGGATTTTCAGGGATGATGACAACCGCACACTCCTGTTGATTAATCTCTCAGACACATTCGTAGTATGTGTTAAGCTGTATCATGTAATGTTGGTTACTGCTCAGGAGCACTGACTACAGAGCTTTATCCTAAGAAAGACTTTTAAAAGTTGGGAAGAAGTCAGTACATGACAGTCTGATGAGCAGAAGGACATGTTGCCGTTCAAGCTTTATAGCATCCATTATTAGTGTCCACCTTGAACAATTATTTGTTGGTAAAGCCAAAGACAAAGTACAGCACCAGTGAAATGGTACAGCTATTATTAGATCCAAATAAAGTCATGAGGTTGGGTTAATCCTTTGAAAGAAAGTAAAGCCATATAGATAGCCTGCCTGTAAAATAAATTTACATAGAGTAAAGTCATGAGCAACCTGATCTAGCTTCAAATTTGGATCTGAATTCAAAGCTGATCCTTCTTTGACCAGCATATTGAATTCAAGGACCTCCAGACATCCTTTCAGCCTACTTTATTCTTTAATTTTGTGAACTCAGAAAGTAGAATTATGTAAACTGAGGGGAAAATGAGGGTATATATATATATATATGTTCATACAGATACTTTGAAAATTCAAGGACAGGAACTAATAATGAAGGAGAAAAGAGCAGAAGAATCAAAGAATTATGCCTACACTCCTCATGTCATGTGATTTTCCAGAAGGTTAAACTACACTCTGCAGTGTTTTGCTGGCACAGACCTGCACAGCAGGGTGCAGTGAGAGCAAACTAAATGTACTCCTAAGATAGCTATTTTGCTTCCTTTCTCTTCCTGTGCTAATTCTGAAGCTTCATAGCACCAGGGTACCTGTTAAGTCTGATGGTACAAAGAAAGCCATTCCAAACCCTCTGAACTCCATTTTCTTCTCCTGTCAAGCAAAAATTTCTCCATGTTGAGAACCATTTCTAACTGCTGTGATAAAGATACACCACAGAAACATTGGTGAAGCTTCTATTCTGAAACTGGTTTATATCTACTTAAGAAACATTTTAGCCTGGCAGAAACCATGAAGATACACCACTGGGACAGGTGATCTTACTGTAAAAAAATGTCACACTATAATTTTTTTCAGTCTCAAATATCCTGTGTAGTTGCAAATGATAGAACAGGAACTACAAAGTGCCCATCCAGGACACAAGTGAGCAAAGAACACAATTGCTCTAATATTTCATTTCAAATATCAATATCCATTGTACTGATAGTCACTTTACCTTTACTCCCTCTTTGTTGTCAGTGGGATTACTGACACAGGGAAGAACTATCCAAGCACTGTCTAGCCCTCTCCAGGGCCCAAGACAAAATATTTTCTCTATGTTTGAATAATGACCAAGTATAATTCAAGCCTTTTAAACCACATTCCTCTGTACAATGAACACTACCCCAAAGAAAAAAAACGAGGACATAATGACAGAAGGAAAAGTTAAGTTCCAGTCTCAAAAGTGATGATTTTGTTGTTAACATCTCCCCTCCCTGGAGCTACTTTGCCTCTGGCAATTCTTGTGGTCTCATTCTCACTATGCTTTCTTCCCCTATTCCCTCCCTATATTTATTATTGCTGCTTCTTTGAGATCCAGTAAAGACCTAGAGGATCACAGAACATGTGACCGAAACTTAGTCTTATCAACTAACTTTCTCATCCCATTTTCCTAGTTCTGCTCTCAAAACATTCACTAGAACACATTTTGATGAGAGGATCCCAGCATAACCAAGGTAAGTCTGATTTATTTCACAATTCTTCTCCATTTTAAATTTTAAGTTGCATGTATGCAGCATTTTTAAAGGTTGAAGACATTTGAACAGTAAAATTATTAGTGACTAATCATGATGCATTAATCACATGTCAATTTGTTACTTAATTGAAGAGATGAAAGAAACTGAAAGTACAGGAGTTTGAAGTGTCTTATTTATGAGTGCATCTTTTAGCAATTTATGCTTAGCCTGGTGTATATTGGGTGCCACCACTAATATGTTAATATATTAACAATGTCAGCCTAACTGAAATAAGTTTTAGCTGAGGAAAATAATAGGATGTTGTTTATTATAAAGGTTAAGTAGTGTTCACAGCATTGTCTGTGTATATAGCCAGTGTTGTCACCATTAAGTGCAAAGACTGTGATAGTAGAACTCCTTAACAAAACATTCACTTTTCAAATATAGGGAGACATTTCAGACCACTCTTCATTCTGTCTCAAACAGTCCTGATATATATCTAGAACATTGCCAGCAGGTCAGGGGAGGTGATTCTTCTGTGCTCAGCACTGGTGAGACACATCTGGAGTGCTTTGTACAGTGCTGAGTTCTCCAGTGAGAAAGAGGCATGGATCTATTGTTCACTAAGGCAGGGGAGCATCTGGAGTATACGAGCAAAATCTGAGGGAGCTGAGGCTGTTCAGCCTGGAGGAAAGAAGGTTCAGGGAGTCAATGTTTATAAATGCCTGATGAGGGCTAAAGGGAGAGGTGTAAAGAAGATGGAGCTAGACAGCAAGACTTCTCAGTGATCCCCAATGCCAAGAAGTGAGGAAATGAGCACAAGCCTAAACACAAATTCCAATTAACCATTCCCAATACGTCCTTTTCTCCTTTTTTACTGTGAAAGTTGTCAAATGCTGGAATGAGGCTGTCCAGAGCTGTGGAATTTCCATCTTTGAAGGTGCTCAAAACTGGACAGGACATGTACCAAAAGAACCCACCCTAGGTAACTCTGTTTTGAGCAGGGACTTGGACTAGGCTATTTCTAGAGGTCTCAGTCATTCTCTGATTCTGTGTCTCTAGAAATTATATCCTTTGCCAGTGGAAACACTCTGTGGCAGGATCAAATCCTGAAAAAAGCAATTTGTGACATTGTAAATACAGAAATGCACATGATTTAGCTGTAAGGATGCAAACAAATCATTCTATCACCTGGATTAGCTCACAAGTAGCTGTAAATCCTCTCCAAAATCTTCTCCCCGGTATAATACTAAAAGTATGACTTTGCCCATAGTTGTTAGATGGAAAAGGAAAATCAAGGATCAAGTAAACCAGAAAAGATTTTCTTGCTAGTATGCTGTGGAAGTGGGTATGTAGTTCAACCTCCTATAAATCTGCTTCTATCCACTGGAACTCACAGCTAATTTTATATCTAATATTTGCCTTGATATTTTACAAAGACTTAGTTAGTACTTTCCCTGCTGTATCAGCGTATCATAAGAACAATTTCACTGGTGGGGATAGTAGCAGCTTTGCTATTTGGCAATTATATGAATAGTTTGGATTTCATTGCAGGAATTCTGTATTGACAGAATTAAATATATAAAGAGTTTGCAGCAAAGAGGGAGATGTTTCTAAGTTCAGAGCCACTTCGGCCTGCTCATAGAGCTTGCCGAGGAAGTGTGAACTGCAGGGCTTTAGTCATGGGGGAGCTCTCAGACACCTTGAAGACTGGCCTGGTTACTGTGCATGAGCATCACCTTGAAAGAAGCAGAGTGCTACATGAGGTGTCTTTGCCTGAAGTTTCTGCTCACTGAATATTACAAGTGAAAAAAAAGTCTGCTTCTACTGAATCACAGGTCAGGCAGCAACTACAAAATTTTTCAGATGGGACCACACACAGAAAACCCCATAACTAAATGTTTGGGGCTTTTTTAATTTGAAACTTTTCCTGGCATCCAAGGCTTAACTTTCCTGTTTCTTTCTTGGGAAACAGAACTGTGAAAATATTTTTCAGTACTTGGATACTAATTCTGCCAGCTGTGAAAATGTAGAGTAGGAAAATTATGCTCTATATGGCCATAGGCCTGATTTCAAATAACCCTGCATACTTTAAAGATAGTTTTCAGAGAGTATGTTTCCCGGATTCACTTACACGTACCTAAAAGAATCTGATGAGACACAGAGAACCTCAGTAAATGAGTATTTAAAGGCTTTCTAGGCTTTCCTGATATTTTACTCTTTATCTCCAGCCAAGGTAAGTTGTCATGATAAAATAGGGAGTATCGGGTACATATCTCAATAATAGGGATTTTTCATGTCTCTCTGGTCTGGGGTGCAATTCTTCACAGAAATTTTTCATTATATACTTTCCACTTACAATATTTTGTTAGTATTGCAACAGAAAATACAAAATGTACATACGTGATTAATTGGCATCACACATTGATACAAAATTTAGGATGTAAATAGTTTAAATTGACTCCTATAACTAAATGTGAAATATTTATGAACGTAGTCATAACCCTTCTCTGTCAGCTTCAGTGACATTTGAATTTGTCATGTGTTTTTCCTTTTTGTCTTTGTTCTGACTCTGAGATACATTTTTATACAATAAAACTCTTTCTTCCTAATATTAAATTACAGTTAGATTTACTGGTGCTTTTTAAACTTAACTTGGTATGGAAGACAAAATAATTTCTGTTGGTCAGATAGAAACAGCTGAATATGTTTTTTTAGCTTCACAACTGGCCATTTAGGATAGCCATTTAGGATGTAGCCATTTAGGATAATGTATAGTGGTAAACAAAATGTCATCATGTATTTTTATATACTGTCTCTGGTTTCATAAGATTTTAATATCATCCTTTATTTTCTGTCTCATTTATACATGAAACTAATAATCTACCATGTTTTGTGGATATAGTATCTGCTGAAAACATAAGTGAAAAAAATATTTAATTAAAAGTAAGATTTAACTGTTGTAAATATCATTAAGAATTCATAGAGCTAAAATATAACGAAGGGAAACAGTTTTAGTCTTTTGTCAAATTACATGGAAAGGAAATTCTGTAGGACCTCGTCTCTGTCACATCCCTTATTGATAAGAGATTGATGTGCAAGTTGCCTCTTGTTAAAATTCAAGTCAGAGAATGAAAATTCTTCTCCTTCTCTTCAATTTGCTGAAGTGTCCAGAGGGAAATAATAATTGTAAAAGTTTATTGCTTGATACTTCAAAGCACCTTTTCTACTGTTACTGCAAATGCTATATCCCCTGATTTTCATTTCCATTGCAATAATTTTTTTGTCTCTCATAATAGAAATGGATAATTTCACTACTTGCACTATAATGTGCACATCTGGATTCACATAGGTTCCTAGGTGGTGCAATTTTGCACTTCAACATTTCCTACACAGTTTTCTTTGAGATATATATATATATTTTCAGATTATTACTCTTCTTTCTCTTTTGATTCACCATTTAACTGTAGCAGCCTCTATCTTTGGTTTTTTAATCCATTCAGGATTTATGATCCATGTGGAGGATTTCTAAGGTATACATTTCCACTGGAATATTTCCTCCAACTAACATCCCATTTGTCATTCTGATGTCGTAGGAATAATGCAATTGTACATATATGGATATATGGTAAGTGCAATGAGAAACTATTTGTCTCTTTTACTATTCGGGTTTATTATTTTGTCTAAGACAAGTAAGCAATTTATTTACACAAACAAACACACACAGAGTAACAGCACCCAGCAGAAAAAAAAATTTGGGAAGGGATAGCTCATAACAACTTACACATATGCAAGAATATCAAGCATAGAAAAAAAGATATATACTCTTTTTTGTCCCTAAAGCAATGAAACTGCCATAAAATTAGCATTCTAGAAATATGAAGGGGAAAGAAATATCAAGAGTCTGACAGAGATAGTCCATCAGGTTGTTGCTGTTTTAAATCAGGGCATCTGTACTGTTTATGTCTCCCTCAAAGTCAGCATCTGTTACCTGTTAGCTTCCAGTTCAACAACCTTCAGGCCATCCTGAGGGCCAATTCTTTCAAAGTGCTCTGAGATTTTTCTGCATCTCACATACTTACATTTTGTAGCACAGACTTCAAATCTTGAAAAAAAATGTGCAAATTTATATCCTATGCATTCTACAGCAAGGTGAAATATTTCTTTTTCATGTCTTATATTTCGCAAAAAAAATTCAATGCAATTTTTTCATCAGTGGATGTTTCCTGATAAACTTGACAATGAAGAGTATGTTTTTTATGCTCATTTTACATAATTTTTTTTTCCCTTCTTGTATGCATCAGGAGCAACAACTTACAATCATCAGCAGCAGTTCCATTTTATAGGTTTTATATTATCAGTTTTCATTTATTCAAACCAAATTAAAAACCAAATTTTCACTTAACCATCATTTCTTGTACCCAGAATAATGATCTCAAGTGTCCTACTCTACTCCTGATCTCCAGTTTGCCCACCTCTAGGAAATTTTGAAGAAAGACTGTAGCATCCCTGTGGCATTTACATATCCAAATGATAATGGTCAAGGTTCTCAGAGTCTTTGTTTAGGCTCTGTGCAGGCTCAGTTTTGTACCACATCGTGCTTGGTTCATGGTTGTGCTAGATATGTAATATTTAAATAAGCCTACAGAGAATTTCTAATTATGTTTCCTTCTAAAATTGAAGGACACACAGCTTTTCTCCAGTTTATATGTTAAACATTGATGGTTTTCCATAACTTCGTCTTTAAAAATTTCTCTAGTCCCCAAATTTGAGCTGATCCTCTCTTCCTGTACAATTTTTGCGACATCTCATTTTGTCCTTTTTTCCTTATTAAGAAACTGGTAAGCAAGACCAGACATCATAGAACATTTTAATTAGCTAATTAGCTAACCTTTCTTCACAACCAGTTTTAGTCAGTCATTTGTACTGAAATATAAATACCAAATATAAGACAGCAAAAAGTACATGCTATTCTGCAGCAAGTTGTAAGAGTTTCTTAAGTGCCCAGCAACACAATGAAAATTAGGCAGAGACTAAATTAGACTTGCAGCTAAAAGAAAGATTGACTTGCCAGTATTTCTGGATTCATAAACATGATGAAACTGAGTATATATTTAAATCAGAACAAGCCAAAAAGCCGTAAAATTTGGAAGTGATTGGGTAAGAAGGACATCCTAAATAAAAATTAAATCCATTAGTTATTAGTTCCTACTCCTCTCTAGCCAGCCAGTATATTAAGTGGTTTTCCTGGTTTTTTACAACTTTGGAAAAAAAGTCTTAAAATAAAAAAATCAATATTGTGTTATCTATGTTTACAAATAGAAACTGAGAGAAATTAAACTTAAAATATACTGAGAGTCAATTGAGAAATTGAGTTAGACTTCCTGAAATTAAAGACAGTATTTTGGGTATCTTATTGCTGAGCTGAAAGGTTGGCTGAAAAGGATGTAGGATTTCCATAGGTAGAAAATTTTAAGAACAGTTCTTGACAAGCTACCCCTCTCTTAAAATAGGGGATTGGACTAGAACTTTCTTCCAGCCTTAACTTTCCTATGACAAAGATTATACTTCACCAGGCAGCTCTCAGGAAATGTGTTAACAACTGCTACAATGGAAAGGAATTAATTTTACGTTTCAGTTTCTGTGGAAGTGCTTAGGTACAGAGAGTAAAGAAATAAGAGAAAGTCAAGAATTCAGACAGATAGGTAAAAAAGAAAATAAGCCAAAGGAAGACAAACAAATCATATTTACAGCAGGAAATTTTCACTAAATATTTTCACTTCATGCTATTTTTTTAATACTAGGTATGTACAAAATGCTATCATCTGCTATTCCACTAAACTAGTGTGGTCACAATAAAAATTGTGTGATACTAAAATTGTGGCTAATTATCTGAAGTTTGTAAATGTCAATACACTGCTGTCTAAAATTTTAGGCTTTTCTGGTGACTCCTTTTTTGGTTGCTGTTCTCCAAACTCACTCCAATGTGTCCATCTTTCTGATAAATCACTTTCAGAATGCAACACAATGTTCTAGCTAGTGCTGCACTACTGCCACATCATTAGTCACTAATGTGATAAGCATTGATATTGATGGATGGGATACTACAAAATAGATTCATTTTTAACTGAATCAACATTAAAATTATGGGTTCTGGTATGCACTCCATATTTTGTAAATTGTAATCTGAAAGAAGATTAAAATATGGGCTTATTTTAAAAGATATGAAAAAGAATTTAGTTTTTGAACATATTCTGAGATTTTTCAAAAGTTAGATTTATTCTGTGTCAATATGAGCAGGGTGCTAGAAAGCCAGAGAAAAGAGCCCTGGTCCAGGGCCTTCTGTTTAAGATAATGCTGAATAATGTGAGGTCTGAATTGCTGCTCTGCTTGACTCAGGTTCAAGTCAGGTTTCTCACCTCCCCCAAAACAACTTTAATTACCAAATTGTACAAGATGCAATCCCTGCTATTCTGACCTTACCTGAGTGTCTCAGTCACAAAAATAAGGACTAGAATATTTTTCTTTGATCTTCTCTGGCAGAGTGAAAGAGTAATTGATACAGTCAAATGACTGCAGATTTTTCAAATCACTGTCAATTAAATATTTCAGTTCTTATGAAACCATACCTAGTTAATCTTTACTGTCCAAGATACAAATTTCAATAGTTAATCTGTAGCCAATTGTTCACTTTTAGCCTCATGGATCAGATTTACAGAATATTAAGTGTGAAAAGTGATGCACCCAGTTCATTCCTGTGCAGTAGAAGATGTAAAAGTCACAGGGCTCTAAACCTTCATGCCCTCTCTAAAGAGCAGAGAGAACACTGGCTGTGCTCATTCCTGAGGGCCCTCTGGGACTGCTCTCTCCCATGCACTGGGTATGTAATCCTGCAGCCCCCATCCCAGCCTCACCCTGCCTTTGTAGGTCCCAATGGACTGTGTGGTTGTTGGTTTAACAGAACATCACTGCCTTGCATAGAATCTCTGCAAAACATGGCAGATATCAGCTTGAGTTTGACTGACTATAATTAGTGTGTAACTCCAGGCTGGTATGCTCTAACTGAGGATGCTTTGACCCTGCTCTGTCAGTAGCCTAAAGTGCAAACAGAGTCCAAAATTGCTTAATAAACAAATCTTTTTGAAAAACAAAACAAAACAGAACAAAACAAAAACAGAAACGCACACCAGGGACTGGAAGACAGAACAATTATCAAAGTACCTTTCATAGGTATGAGGTCCCATGAGACTTTTTTCCTTCAAAAAGGATACAAAATTTTTGATAATAATATCAAAAGGATATGAGGACTGATTTTTTTCACAGTAAATGTAGGTATTTTGCTGAAATATACAAATTTAGAAGTGTAATTAGCTGCTCTATGCTTTTTCAAGTATCCATGAAAAGAGAACAGAAATTTTACAGGCTGATTTCATATGCCACTGTCTCTGGCTAAGTGGATATTTCTGATCTTCCATATGAAAATAAGGAGAAAATATACTATGACTTAACATTGAATACCATAACTGAGAAAAATCATTGAAGGAAATCAATGAGGGTCAATACTTAAGTTTACATTCAGCATAACTTTATTGAAGACTCATATTTCAAGGATCTCAGAGTACCTGCACACACTTTCGGATACAATTGGATTAATCTCTGTACCTTCATTTACCATTTACCAAAATAAGATACAGAACAGCTCCTATCTGAGAGAAGTGAGAGGAAAGTTAGCAATAACCCAAGGAAAGCCTATTAGTAGATTAACTGGTTGGAGAATTTAAGATATAACCATTTAACTAAAGGTCTTAATGTATATGCCAAAAGCTATGTATACATCTGTATTGTATTTTCTCAGGAGATGACTCAGGTAGTTTGTATTTTGTTACATGTTCTAATCATTTGCTCTATTAAAAAAAATATGTAAAACCTAACAGAACCTCTTCTGGTGAGCAAAGAAAACTTAAATTTACCTTTTAAACATATATTATCCTGAGATAAATTAGAACTATTAAGTGAAGAGAGAAGATATTTATAAATGAAAAAATCTTGGGACTCTTCCCAGTCAATATGACAACAGCTATAAGCAAAGTTTTGAATTTAATGTAGTAACCAGATGAAAAATCTGAACAGAGTATTTATTTTTCTCTTAACTGGTTTCTTTTTTTTTACCAGTGCACAAGAAAGAAAAAAACTTAAATATAGTAACTCCCTAATTTAAAGCAAAAATATGTCAATGAAAGAAAACAGGGAAGGACTTTGAGATGTCGTGTACGAAAAATTGTGGGGAAAGAAGAAAAGATGAATCCTTAAACCCTCTTTAGCAAACCTGACATTACAGTCTGTGGTAGGCAAAATCTCTTTTTTTTTTTTACAGACTGGTATATGAATAACAAATCCTGGTGTCAGATACTGTACTCAGCTCTCTGTTTCTTAAAGATACAAATCTATTATTGTCCTTATCAAGGCTGAGGAAATTTAGGAATGCACAATGGACTAGATAAAGGTTGTTCTCTATTCCAGACACTTCTGGATATGCAGTTTAAGATTTTGGCATTTTCTGCCTTTTGCATAATTGATTTTACAATTTTAATGACATTCCTTTAGTGCTTATCTTCAGTGAGATGGAAAATCTGCTCAAAATTAATTTAGAGTACATCTCAGAGATCTTGGCAGATGGAGGGACCTTACCATCAGCCTCTAGGACAAAATTAATGTTATCAAAATGAAAATGCCTTCTCTAACTTTGCATGTCCTAAGAGGTCTCCTGTTTATCATTCATCTGTATAACTCTGGGAAAATTAACTTGATTTTAAATATTTCTCTTGCAGACAGATGAGAGCAAAAAAAAAATTTGTGAACATGTGCAGAATTTGTCTGATCTG
This sequence comes from Trochalopteron elliotii, assembly GCA_024734555.1. Taxonomy (NCBI): domain Eukaryota; kingdom Metazoa; phylum Chordata; class Aves; order Passeriformes; family Leiothrichidae; genus Trochalopteron; species Trochalopteron elliotii. Next base: position 1,869,912 of record JANPWX010000019.1, read on the forward strand.
AAAACTTCTGTGTGCCTATTTTGCAGCTCTTTCAAACAAACTCCCTTTTTTCCCTGGAAAAACAATCTTCATAATCCAGCACTGGTAACTTCCACTGCAGAAATGAGGTTTTGACCCTTATTCACGGAGTGGTTTGGGTTAGCCTACTGCTACTTAAACTGCTTGATGCCTCCTGCAACACCTCCTAGGAAAGAACATACACCACTTAGGCATAAACTGATATATAATCACGTCTTGGAAGTTAATTCTAAGAACTGGAAATAATTAGTCCAGTGTACTGGAAAATCAAGATAAGAAGATACACTTTGTCTTTCAGTTAAATTTGAAGACTGCATTTCAGCCACTGTAGTATTAACTAACATCCATCAACATGTATAGGCTGTATAGATATGTCTATAAGCTAACCTGTTGCAGTGCATGTTTTAGGTTTTTGAATTTGTATTTGTATTTTGTTATTTGTCTGTACTTGGTATGTCCCTTTCACCCTCCCATTCCTACCCTTACACCCGGTATCCTCCTGATGTAACCCCACCCTCTTCCCTTTCCCCGACTGGGCTGAAGTTTCTTCCCTGCCCAGGCCGATCCCTGGGGTACTTAAGTGGGAAACTGAGGCCGAGCAGTTGTTCTGGCTTCTGGTCCTGGCTCTGCTCTGCACATGGAGCCAAGACAGAAATAAACACCTTTTCCTACCCAAGCCAGAGCCCGCTCCTCTTCATTTCCAAGCCTCATCCACGCTTCCAATGAGCAGATTTGGAGGAACTCACATCAGAAGGTTATAAACTGGTCTGGGAGGCTGCTTGGCCAGTAAAAGCACCCCCACAGACACGCCAATTTATACTAACCCATTGAACCTGAAGAGCAAACACATCCTTAAGGACTTGGGATTATTTTCTTTGTTTGTTTTGATATGTTTTGTTTTGATTTGGACAGAGAGTAACAATAAGCAATATTGGTTTTAATGTGAAAATGATGTATCAGGTTCAAGCAGGCAGCTGCAAGCAGCCAGGTGCCAGTCCTCAGACTGATTTGTGCACAATATCAAAACCTTGCCTGTGGGAAAACATAGTGAAAGACGTTAAAATCTTTATTATTGATTATGATTAAGACTGGCTCAAGCACTTGTCCCACACATACTCTGCCAAAGCCGACATGTTGGAGTTGTGGATTACCAAGATGTTTTGGCACTGTAATCTGACTTCAACTGTCTTGGCTAAAATAAGGTAAAAGATAAATCTGATAATGGTAAGTAGATGAATATTATAATACTTCCTAGAACTATGTTTTGGGATATATCCCAGCCTTTTGGAAGGTCTCTAAGTTGTGGAAAGCTAGATTCTCTAAAGCAATTCTTGTAGCCAAAGAACATATATTGCTTCAGATAGAAAATAGATTCTCTCCAGGGACAGAAACTTGGCACATTAAGTTGGGGGAACTAGAAGCTAAGAAATGAGTGTAGTTTCAAATAATAGGGACCTTGGGAAAAATCTAAAAAAGCTTTCATCCAACTTTTTACTACCTTTGATTAATCCTTAGAAATTGAATACTGAGAGATCTCTTTCCACTGTCTCAATCCATCCAATGTTTCCCCCACCCATGTAGACATCCTGTCTCCTTGCCCAACAAATCCTCCAGTCCCCTGCTTCTTGTTTGGCAAGTCCCTTGTTTTCTTTCTAGTTCATTGGGCTGTTTTTCTGCTTCTAAAGCCTTTAACCACCATCTTATGCACATACAAGTGCTTCCTAGTCCCAGCTTTTTATTGCAAATATTTTGTAGAGTCACTATATTGCATATGCCCCTGAAGGACAGGATCCCATCCAGAGGGATCTGGACAAGCTCAAGAAGTAGCTCATGGGAATCTCATAAGTTTTAATAAAGCCAAGTGCAAGGTCCTGCACCTGGGTTGGCACAAATCCCAGGCATCAGTCCAGGCTGGGGGATGAACAGGTTGGGAGCACCCATGCTGAGGGGTCTCACATTTGGTTTTCCTCACCCAAGTTTTCAGGTGGCTCTGGTGGTGGTTCGAGAAAGTCTTTTTTGCCCTCTGAAGGCTCTAGGCCAGATGCGAGAATGAAACAGAGTCTTCAAGGTCTTGTTTTTTCTGGGTTTCTCGCGTGTTTATTAATTCTTATCTTACAATTTCTCTGCCCGGCCGAGATGTTCACAGCTACTCTGACACAGAGTGACTTCCCCCATGATGGGAGGTTGCTACCTCTTATACAGATAGTTACATGTCTATTATTTACAATTCTGTGCCAATGCCTATTACCTATACTAAAAGGGTCATTTCTACTTTGACCCAATCCCCTTAAACTACTTTGTGCCATCATCACATCAGAAGATGGAGGATGAGGAAGAAGGAGAAGAGCCCAGGGTACCTCCCTAAATCTTCCATCTTGTTCCCCACTCACCTCCATTCTAAGAACCCCAAAACTACAAAATTTTTCACCCGGTCATAAACTACACTATTGTCTTTCACATATTTGTGACTTGTAATTCTTCTCTCAATGTTAGAAGGGTTTTTTCCATGGACTGAAGTCAAAGACTCTGTCTTCCTGGGCTCTGTGCCAGGCAACCCCCCTGGACAGCCCCCAGACCCCCCTGGCCAGGATTCAAACCCTCTTGTACAGATCTCAAACCCTCTTGCTCGGGTCCCAGACCCCTCTGCTGAGGTCTGTGACCTTCCAGGTCAACCAAAGGGATGCCGTGAACTCCAACAGAGGGGGATTTGGGGGTGCTGGTGGGTGAAAAGCTGGACATGAGTTGGCAACGTGCGCTTGCAGCTCAGAAAGCCAAACGTGTCCTGGGCTGCATCAAAAGCAGAGTGGGCAGCAGGTCTAGGCACATGATTGTTCCCCTCTACTCTTCTTCCCTTCTACTCCTTTCTCATGGGATCCCACCTGTAGCAGTGCATCCAGCTCTAGTACTCCCAGCCCAAGAAAACCGTGAACCTGCTTGAGTGAGTCCAGAGGGAGCCATCAACATGATTAGAGGGATGGGGCACCTCTCAAATGAGAAGAGGCTGAGAGAATCAGGTTTGTTCATTCCAGAAAAGAGAAAGCTTTGGGATGACCCAATTATGGCCTTCCAGTACCTGAAAGAAGCCTACAAAAAAGACAGAGAGGGACTTTTTACAAAAGCATGTAATGACACAACGAGGGTGGATGGATTCAGTCTAAAAGAGAGTAGGCTTAGATTAGACATTAGGAGGAAATTCTTTACTGTGAAAGTGTTGAGGCACAGGAACAGGTTGCTCAGAGGAGCTGTGGATGCCCCATCTCTGGAGATGTTCCAGACCAAGCTGGATGGAGCTCTGAGAAACCTGTTCTAGTGGAAGATGTACCTGCCCATGGCAGGAGGCTAAAACTAGATCATCATTAAGGTCCCTTCCAACCCAAACCATTCTATGTTTCTGTATGTGTTGCTCAGTTTTATTGAGTGCTAGGGTAGGTCTAAGAACGCTGTTTACAGACAAAATCTGTTGGAAGCTTTACTGGTGGATGCTAACCAGTTTCTGCTGGGTCTTAAAAGCCTATAATTCAATACTATTTCTGTTTCCTCTACTGTGGAGAAGAACAATTGTCTTTTATCACCAGCTGTGGTATGCATTAAGTGATACCTCAACCTGAGTTTTATGTGCTCCATTTAAAATTTATATGTGCTTTAATTGTGATAGTAAATTCATATTATTCCTCCATTTATGAATGCATGTAGGAACTGTTCAGGAGACAAGATCCAATAGATAGAACTCCCTGATTTTCATTACAGCTTTTGGGTAAGAAAGTTTTGGTTGTAGCACTAGAATGGCTGCAGTATTATTGTCAAGCTGGCATTGGATACAGCCTGAGCTAGCAGTGGCAGAGCTGTTTTACACGGAGGTGAAAATTTATCTGGCTTCATCATAAACCCTGACCATTCCAGCAGTCTGTGGCTCCACAGCCTGCCAGGAAGGAAGAAGCAAAGGCTGTATTGACAAAGCTAACCCAAATGCCTGGATCAATTTTAATTTGATCTGTATTACATGTGATAGTGTGCCTTTTAGTGATGTCCTGGACCTAAAATGAGGAACAAATCTGTTCCAAATTATGATACAATGATTTGAAATTCTTAAAATATTGTCATGTGGGGTTTTTTCTGATGTTTTCACTTCCAACTAAAATGATATATATCATTTCATGTTTCAGAGAAACATGGACTGGCAAAGAGAAGAGAGGAAAAAACCTGCAAAGCGATTGCACAGATTTCACTTTCCCAGAGCAGGTGATAGACTCATGGCTATGTAGGAATTATGGAGTCATTACAGCAGTTAATTTAGAAAAGTATTTTAAAAAACTTCTAAATTTATGTTGCCACAAATCATAATATACATTTAATGTTTGTAATGGTATTAAAATAATAATGGGTACAAATGTAGTATTGGTAGTAAGGTTGTGTTTAACTATACTGATGGATATTTTAAGAATTTTTTAATGAGTCTTACATTATACTGAAGTTGTCTAAACCCATATTTCACTCTCCTCCTTAATGCACTCTTTTTCTGAAGAACTAGAGAGAATAGTCTCATGGGTGACCTTGCTAATGGAAGGTAAGGATCACAGGCCAGGTGAACACTAGAAGCCCTTTGACACATTGTTATGACCTGCCCTGGAGGTGGGATAACTAAGGTTTGATTAATGGATCCCTTGGGACAGATTAGAGTGAAACACAGAATGGTGTTTACAAATATATATATATGCATATTTGAAAGGAATTATGTGGTTGTTTGCTTATTATCTATAGAAATATAACAACATATAAGGAAAAGAAGGAAAGGACGGTTAAGAGTAGACAATGGAAAGATATCACCACCTCTGGATCTAGCTACAAGACTTGATTGTAGCAATTTAAGTGTCCATTGGTCAATGTGGTGGTCACAGTCTTGATCCATCAGGGACTGGGGGAGCCCCAAAAAATACAAAGTTCAATGGATTAATATGCACTCAGGTTCAGGTGGCAATGCCAAGGTATCTCCCCTACTGTGGGAGTTTCACAGTGTCTGATGTAACAGTGTATGTAGATCATGCACAGTCCTCTGGTGGATGGCCCAGATATGAGTCTGGGGGCACTTTGGGAGTATTTGATGGTTTATGATCCCTTTTAAGACATGACACCTGCCTCTTAGATTTGCATAGCTGATCCATTTTAGTCTTGTCAGAAGGGATGAACAGGATGAATACCTTCAGTTCTACATGTGAAGGTGTGATACATCCCCCAGAGGGTTGGGAGGGAGGACATTGCCACATTGGGATAAAAAACATCCCACCAGCTTCTTACCAGCTTCCTCTCTTATCTGGCTCAAATGCCATCAGTCCCAGTTTCTCAGGGACACAATATTTCAGGGCTCAACCAGTTCATCTAAACAAAGGTTGGTTTGTCATCCTTCAGTGGTGAATGCACACCCTGTCTGCACCTTGGGCGGTTTTTATGCAGATCAGAGTTTTGCCACTTCATATCCAAAAACTCTCCTCCCCCTCAGCTGGGGGCTGCAAACCTGACCTCAGCAAAGTACTTGCTGCTTTCGCAAAAGGTCAATTGCTTGAGTCATTAACCCTTACAATTTCAGTCTCTCACACATATCCAAAAATTAACTCTAACTAACTTAACTTAACTTACTAACTCCTTACAAAATGCTGATTTTGATTGATCCCATGAATGTTTGTTAGAATGGTAATAGTTGGGAATGTGATCTAAAGGAAGGAACCCAAGGAAAACAGAACATTTACTTTAAAGAACAATAAAGACTTAGTTTGATTTTTATTGCTTGAGAAGACAAAACTTAAATGTACATTGAAACTTCATTATGCTGAAATGCTGAAGAAGCAGCAGATCTCTTTTATAATGGAGACTCTTCTTTCAAACAAGTGATGACTTCTCAGTCTTTAAAACATTCTACAAGTAATGGTTGGATAGCCATGTGCTGATTTGGGAGGTTTATTTCTTCAGAGAGCTGGTAATAGCAGAAATACCAAAATGTCTTGCAGTAGTTCTGAAATGGAGCTTCATTTGTCTTGTGAGTGTGAAATAAATCAAATTGTGTACTGCTAAGTAGTGACATCCATTTGCTTTTGATGCCACCTTTCATTTTAAATTAACGTTGAAATTTCAATACCTTTGGCTCTGCAAACCTGCTAAGTCCTGCTTTGTCACTTTTATTCCTTTTGTAGTGTTGTCAGAGGAATTCAGAGCTGGAATTCCACTTGAAATTAAGCTTATAACCAAAAAAGAAAAAAATGCCAGACATCCTGAAACCTTGGCTCCTCTAAGAGTTATGCAAGAGTGGACTCAAATATGACTGCTGAGTTTTCATTGCTGCCTTAAAAAGTTCACATAAGAAATTTATTACAAATGTTCTTTAGAGGAGATCTGTATACCTGACTTTTTATATTCAATGAGACCTGAAAATGACAAATACAAATAATAAAATAAGCAAAAAATGCCTAGCAGTCTTCTATTTTAAAAATCGCACTGCTTCATATATTGAATATCTTCCAGAATCTACCTCGTCATATTTTCATAAAAGATAAGCAAGTCCATAAATTTCAGTTTCAGAATATGACACATCATTTCTGTCCATTATTCTATAATCATTGTATGCTAAAGCAGCATCTGAAATAAATGTATTGATCGACTCTGTTGTATAAGCTAATACATATAACATGTAGTTTGTTATGAAAATATAATTGGAAATTCAAACAGCATGCATTTTAAAAATGCAGTTAACCCCAAAGCTTGGAATTTCCTGTGAGACTTTTCTTGGATTCATATTCATAATCTTTACTGTATCAAATGTAGTCTCACAGACAGCAGCTTATCTGTAATCCCTAGCTTCAGGGTGTGACATTCTTAAATAGATTTTTAGAAAACCCTCTGTTAAAATTTGATAACCATTAAACATAGGCCTCTACAAATTTGTATTCAGTCATGTCTGATTGCATTTCATTGCATTACCAACATGTGAGAAATGATGTTAGTCAAGAGCTATAGTATTAAACTGTATATAAATTTGAGTTCTGCATTTTCCTTAATATTTTTCAATTTATTTGATTATTCTTTTCCTCTTAATGACATGAACATTTTTCCATAAACAGAAAACAACACAGTCTTGATGTAGTGAAGGTATGCTAAAAAGAGTGTTAAAATTTTAACAGATAAACTGATGTATAACTAAAATTAGGATATTTACATGTATGAAATCAAGATTTTTTTAAAATCACATTTTCTGTAATAAATTTGTAGGGAAGGCTTAAGTTAGCAAGAATTTTTTCTAGAAATAGCCTAACTACAACAGAAAAACTCCTCTTGTCTTATTAGTTGCATCAATGTGAGGAAATATGTCACCATTCATGGATCAGCACAGACAGCAGAATATGTGCTACGCAGGAAATGATGTTAGTAATGAAATTAAAAATTAAATCTCTTCTCCAGTTATGTGTGCATCAAATGGAAACCAAATAAAAAGCTGTGAGAAGAACAGATGACTTTTTCTGTCTTCCCTTTCATATTGCAAGACTGAACGATGAACTAGGTGACACTTACATTGCACAGAAGGGAAAGGTTCTAGAAAAAAAATGGAAGGAGAAATTCAAACTGAATGATTTGTAAGCACAGAAATGAAGAGGGGTTACTAAAACTGGAATCTCAAATCACATATTTTCTGTGTTCTTTCTGGTAGCTGCAGCGATTGAGGAGGTTCAGGGTGACCTTATCATTCCATGCTTATCTGAAAGGAGGGTGTAGCCAGGTGAGGGTCGGCCTCTTCTCCCAGGCAAACAGCAACAGGATGAGAGGACCCCGCACCAGGATATTCTGCACCAGGATAGGTTTAGTTTGGACATTAGGAGGGAGTTCTTCACAGAAGCAGTTGTTAAGTGTTGGAATGGGCTGCTCAGGGCGGTGGTGGGGTCACGGTCCCTGGAGGTGTTTAGGGAAAGATGAATGTGATGCTCAGTGCCATGGTATTGTTGATATGGTGATGTTTGGCCATGGGTTGGACTCAATGACCTCCAAGGTCTTTTCTGAGATGATTGTGGGATGTCTCAGGGCACAGAAATGAGGAGAAATGAAAACCTCTTGTTTTCAGTACCATCGAAGCAAAGACAGTATTCTACTGGCTCAACAGAGAAATGCCTTACAAAATAACATTTTTTTTTCTCACAGCTATTTCATGAACCTGACAACATTTTTTTAGTTCCAGTGGAGAAACTCTTCATACTTAATCCAAATTACTATTGAAGAGTGCTGTGGATTGTTTTCCTCTAGTCTCCAAAAATGGATTTCTTAGTTAAACTAACATACAAGATGAGCTAGGGCTGGTACACACTGATGTTTTCCCTCATCTCATTTGAGATTAATTCCATCACAAGTGGGAGCTATGAGTTTGCTGCCTATGAGATAGACAGACCCACAATGCCTCATCAGAGGAACCAATGAAACCCTGAATTGAGCTTTAAAGAGGATTTTGAGATCTCAGCTACTGCATAAGAAAATAAAGCCAACCAAAAAATTTATTTTGTATGTGAATTACAGCCACACTGGTTTGCTTTTAGGCTTTTTTTTAATCTATTTTTTTCTGTCATTCATAACTATTGTTCAGGTCTTATTGTTGTTGTATTAAAATAGTTACCTTAAAACATGTTAATGATACCTGGAATCTGTTATATTGTCTTTGACATTGGCTGGATTTTGAACTAATAAGAAGTCCAGGACTAGATAAACACATACAATTTATGATGAGTTCATTTCTTCATATTTTATGACTTTGATCTTCACAGCTCCAGTTTTTGTGTATCTTTTGCAATTTATTCTGTTTTGAACAGCTGCCAAAATTCTAATTGAGGATGTAACAATCTAATCCTTTGACCTGTTTGCCATGCCACCTCACCCAGACCTGATAATGTGGTTTTGCAAAAGAGAACAGCAAGGAAACACTCTCCAGGAGAAAGGACAGTGATGTGAATGCTGATTTGAGATATGAGAATGTCTAAAAATCCTGAAAACATGCTCTTGAAGAGCACTGCCGCTTCTTCCCCAACATGCACACTTCCTGCTCATTTGTCCACCCTGTTTTTAATCTTACTTGTATTCTGTATTAAGGGATGTCTGTCACAACATGGAACCCAAACAGATACTGTGAAAGACAGAGAGTAAAGTCCTGTATACGTGTGTTTGCTTGTTTGTTCACGTATGTATGAGCAAAGGATGTGTGTTGTGGTGCATTTTGGGTTTTGCCAAGTTCTGCATGTTTTTGTTTCTTGCTTTAAAATGATTTGTCCTAAGTACCCCATGTTAAAACCCTTTTTTGGTCTTTCCTGAGTTATGAGTCCTGTCCATCACTCTGCAAGCCCGCCCTGAATCCTGGAAGATTCTAGAGGGAATGTTGTGTGATTCAGCAGGGTCTGGTTTCTTCCATCCCTTTTTTATGTATAGAATTGTATTGCTAATTATCCTTTTGTCCTGGGTCACTCCCCCCTTTTCTGGGATTGGTTCTAGATTGTCTCCTGCCCTTTCCACACCCCCTGTACTTAAACTGAGACCCAGAGGAAAAATCTCACTTCTATGTGGGCCACTCTCTGGGTAAAATAAAACCCAGTTGAACCCACGTGGAGACCTCCTTTCTTCCACGCCAACGCCACACTTCTGCCTGAGGCTCAGACCCACAGGATCAGAAAGGTACCAAGCTGTACCCTTAAATGTGAGCTCGGTGCAAAAGCTAGACAGAAAACAGCACCAAACACCCATAGATGTGTCAAGGCCCTTATCAACTAATCTACTGTCTGTGGATTCCACTAAGGCATAAGATGGTCAGGAATTCCACTAAGGGGCAAGATGTTTAGGGCATAAACTCCTTAATGTGCTATATCTATGTTGTATGATGTTAAACTGGAATTCTTAATGAGCCATTGTATATTTTGTATGTCCTGCATTGACTTGTATTTCTTTAGTGTGTTTATATATGTTTATACACCTCTTTTATTATATTTATCCTTTCTATTTGACCCCATATCTTAAAAGAATTTTTTCACTGAACTACTTTTCCTTCAGTCTTAGCTGATACAACCGAGTGTTAGTGTCTCTGACATTACTCCAAAAATTTCAGTTCTTGCATACTTTCTCTGGTCTAGATTTGGTGGTTTTAAGGTTGTGGGGGTTTTGGGAGGGGGTTGTTTTTCTTTTGTTTAGATTTTTTGTGTGTGTTTTTGATGCTGATGGTGGGATTTTGGAGGGGGTTTCATGTTTAAGGGGTTTTTGATGGTGTTTTGGGGTTGTTTGTTTATTTGTTTGTTTGTGGTTTTCCCAGTTGTACTAGTTGTTAGGTTTTCATGCTTTGCAGAAGTGCTACCTGGAGAAAATATTTAAACACATGGAATTACAACCAAGTACGCCATTAGGAGTAAAACTGTTTAAAACCTACCATAAAAAAGAATAGGTTGATTTTCCTAAAATTATATTGCTCTGTGTCAAACATTAATCTTACAGTGATTCAAATGAAAGGGAAGGATTGTACGTGAATGCATTTAAATAAATCTTCCAAATTTCCAATCTGATAATATCTGTAAAGCACAAGTAGATCGAATTTCAGCAACGTGAACTTTATCACTACAGGTCAAACCTACAGTGTTCTGGACAAAGAAGGATTGTGGTATTTTTGTTTCTGGTATCAGCAGGAAAATGGGAAACTATTTGGAAAACATAATAGCAGCTTTCATCTTTTATTACTTAAGACATGGAGACTGCAGCAGGATTGTAGAATGTTCAATGACAAATGTAGGATGCAGAAAAAAATGGCTTGGTTGATTTCTATGGTGATTTGGCCTGCTGTGTCGTAACTATCATCCGTGTTATGAAGAAGAGATATTCTTTAGCTTCTTTTGAGAACCATTTTAGTGTTCAAATCCTATTCAGTTTTACATTAGGGATTAAATATTGTTGCTGTCCTTCTGTCATGAGAGGAGGTTTCTCCAGGCCATACACTGAAAAAAATTATTTTTATTGTTAATAGTCATAATGCCATTTGAAATCTATTAGTCAACCTGCTTCAAGTGTTTTTTAATAGTTTCATGTCTGTAGAATAAAGCTGAAATTAATGACCTCAGTGATCAGACTGTAGAAAAAAAAAAATTAAGACACAACGAGTATAAGAATATGATGATGTCTAGGAGAATATAGGTTAATCTGAATAACATGGGGCTGATTTATGTTGGCACTGATACTAGTGTTAATGAAAATTATTTCAAAATATCGGCTTTACTGATTGTTGAGATTGACAGTGCTCTATTTCCCCTGTCTGTTTTATGCTATTTTCATCTTGCCCTGCAGAATTACTCAGTTGACACTAGAGTTTTCCCATTACTCCTTGACCAGATTTGTAACAGAGATAGCTCTGATCTGTACCTGGCTTTTTATGACTCCAAAAATATTGCTCACATCCCAGAGGAGGAAGTTTGGTATACTTCAGCCACTTCATCTGTTCCCTGGGAGCACTATATACCTTAGTCAAAGCCCCTATGGACTGTAGTTCCTTAAGTGTGAAATTACCTATGTACTGAGGTTGAAGTCAGCAAATCATTTCCATAAACACAAATGGAGAAATACTGCAACATAACTGAATGGTTGTCAGGTGCCCCCACAGCTGCTCTGTTGCTCCCCTTCTCAGCTGGACAGGGGAGACAAAACATAAAAGAAAAGGCTTACAGATCTAGTTAAGGAGAGGGAGAGATCACTCAGAATAACTGTCATGGGCAAAGCAGATTTGACCTGTGGAAATCATTTTAATTTATTACATATCATTCATAGTAATGAGAAATCAAAGGGAATCTTGAAAAAGATTGTCCACCCACAGCTCCTTTCTTCTTTACCTCAACATCACTCACCATTTTAACTGCCTTCTCCCTCCCTGCGGCAGGTGGAAACAGAGAATGTGGCCTGCGAACAGTTCATCACATATTGTGTCTGCCAGTCCTTCCTCCTTTCTGGAAGAATTCAAACTCTTTCCCTGGTCCACCATAGGATTAATCCCTTGGGAGACAGTCGTCTGTGAACTTCCCCAGCACAGATCCTACTGATAGTCTGCATTTGTTCATTGACTGATCCGGTGTGGGTTCTGCCCAGGGTTGCAGTGCTTCAGGAACAGACTTCTCCAGTCTCCCCTCTCCATGTGTCCTGCTAGGAGCCTGCTCCAGTTTACATGGAATCACAGCCTTCTTCAGACACCCACCTGTTCTGGCATGGGGTCCTTCAGGGACTGCAGGTGGATCACCTGATCCATCATGGACCTCCATGGGCTGCAGGACCACGGCTGCCTCACCTTGGTCTGCACCACGGGCTGCAGGAAGATCTCTGCTCCAGCACCTGGAGTACTCTTCTTGCTTCTTCCTCACTGACCTTGGTGGATGCATGCATGTTTATCTCACATATTCTCACTCCTCTCTCCACTGCTGTTATTCCAAGCAGTTTTTCCCCCTTCTTAAATACATTATTCCAGAGGTGCTATCACTGTCACTAATGGTCTTGGCCAGTAGCCAGTCTGTCTTGGAGTCAGTTGGCATTGGCTCTGTTAGACATGGGGGAAGCTTTCAGCAGCTTTTCACAGAAGCCACCCCTGTAGCTTCCTCCCCAGATCCCCAGCTTCCTTCATAAGCCCAACACAATTACATTTTTACACTTTCAGAAGAGGATTATATACACTGAAAGGAAATTAATCTCACTGAAAAAAATAAGTTTTAAAATGTTTTATATACCTAAGCATAATTTCCATCTGCTTGATGCACAGCAGAGGTTTGTCCTGATATCTCTTTTGTCTTGAGATTATTCTTCCCAAGGCAGTTCCAGATTTTGGTGTTTTTTGGGTTTTTTTTTTTTTTGTCATTTCTAATAATTTTGTTCTACCTTCTTCACAAGAGTTTGCACAACAAAGCAGTGTTGAATTTTGGCAACTTATTTCTCAGATGAATGACTTAAGTATGAACAGGAGCATAGTCTTTGTTACCTGGTGAATATTTTCTTTCTGTGAAAGGACTCAGAGGAAAAGAAAACCATCTTAGATGAACAGAAATTGTTTTCTGAGCTCTCAAACCCAATCCTTCACACAGACATAGGTGTAGAGAACATAGGAGCTCTTGGCAATGGCTGATCAGAAAGTGGATCATGTAAAATAATGTGACAGCATGCAACAACACTCCATGGACTCATACAGAAAGTGCATACTGGTTAATGTGGAAGAGAAACATCTAATCAGTGTTTTCTATCAGCAGTTTTAAAAGGCTCCCAAACCCAGATCACATAAGGCAACTTTACAAATAGAGATGAATTTAATGAAAAGTAAATACTTTATTTCCATTGAAATACAGTGCTTGCATTCTGAAGTGTTGTGACCATAAGGACGTACAAGTGGCCAAGAGATCATCATAACTATTCTTTCCAAAACTGAACATTTCCTAATATTTTAAGGCTGTGGGAATTTGTATGTGCCAATGCCACCTTAGTGAGGTCTGAAACACTTGGAGTTACATGAACATGGTCAGTACAATTCTGATCTTTCCTCCTAACTTCTCCCTATGTTTTCTTAGAGTGAATTCCTCAAAAATTTCTGACTTTCCTCAGCTTTATCAACAGGTAGATGTATGCTCAATAGACTAAAAAAATCATGATTTGATAAGAACTTACAGTAGGAGTTAGATAGGGCTTAAACTTGGAGGGCTTCTTAAGGAAACCAGTCCTTACTATAATATGTGAAACTTTCAGGAGGGTTTCAGTAGATTATAAATTTATGAAGTATATTGGTTTTTTATCAGTTTATTGTAGCATTTTGATTTGAACATTGCATTGAAGATTCAAATTTAAAATCTAAAAATTGTTTTTCTGTTTTCTTTGTTTTTTTCTAGTCACCAGGACTCCTCAATAAATGTCTCATAGCTTGTGGATGTATATGTACTATCAGTACATAGCAACATGAAGGACTAAAGCTTCTGCTCTTACTAGCATACATGTGAATTTTCTTGTAACTGTACATATTTTTTTATATAGAAAGTAATTCATTCTTCAGCATATGCATCTTGTTTACAACGGATAAATCAATTTGAAAAGAAAACCCAGTCATCTGGTTTTGATCTGAATTATAATTCTGTGGTGTAATGCAAAACAATTTCATTTTGTACAGCATTCTTTTATTGCTATCACAAAACACTTTAAGGGCTAAGTCAATCACTAGCTAAAGAAAAGAAGATGTTAAGATGAGACTTAGAAGAGAAAATATGCAAATGTATGAGACTTAGAGCACTGCAGACATGTAAAAACAATTCATGTACCTTTAGCTGCAGAGTAAGTTGGAAGACAATAGTTATTCCAGCTTGAGGAAAAAAAGACAGAGTAGAGAGAGTTTGTTTGCTGTAAGCTCATTCATATGGTTTACATCACTATAATTTTCCATGGCTCCTCAGGCCCACACAATATATAATTTTTCTTCTTTTTTTCTTCCTTTTGTTCCAATGTAATTTATTATACATTGTCCTTGTTGTATGTGGCTCTTGCAGGAAAATGAAGGTGAAAGATTTGGACTTCTAAGTTGTGACAATATAATGAGGTTGCCATCAACTGGTCATGTGCAGGAATGATCTGTAAATTAATGGGCTGCTTGCTGGGGAAGACATAACCTCTGTATTCTGAGAGCATTAGACAAATTCATCAGATTTCCTTCTCAGGTAGGAAGCTCTGATAGAATTTTTCCTTGGGAAGGTGCGGGGTGTGGTAGGAAGCATGAGAGAAAAAGAACAAAAATTCAACTGAGTTCTGTCTTCAGAAAAGTAGCCAATAGACCTGTGAGCAGTAGTGCCCTGCCCTCTCCCTTACCTGGGTGATACATAGTAGCTTCTAACAAGGCTGGTAGTTTAATAACCTAGGATATGCATTCACTTTAGTCCCAGAATCACATGGGCTTTTTATCTCTTTTTACTTGCTTGATGTAGGTTGTAAGCTAGGACACAAAGTTATGTATTTGCAAAGGTCCATGGACATCTCTGTTGATCAGATATCCTGGTTCCAATGGCAAAGAGAAATTTTGCAACTCGTTGTAGCTTAAAAAGATCCCTAAGAGTATTTTCTGAGCAGCAGTGTGATTTACTGAATTTACAGTGTGTTTATTATTTTAAATTCAAACAAATTTATCTTCTATGAGCTTTGCTTAAACGTAACATCCAGCTTTCAGAACTATCCAGCTTTCAGGAGTGAGGCCTTCCCAATCCACAATGTGTGAGCATGTCATGGATTTAGCTATTTCTGTCTCATTAGTTTTACAGTTAAAAAATAAACTCACAGAAGGTATTGAATGACTGTTATCAGATACCAGAGTAGTCAAATGATCCAAAGTAATTTACCTCCTTTTCAGATCACATATTTAAGGCTTGGATTAAGTAGCTGATAATATTTCTTGCAAAATTGTTATAGAATTGTCCTTTGCGGAGAAAATAGTGATTTCACATATTTCCTTTAATATTTTTACAATGTCTGTAAACAATATTTACTACCATATTCAAGAGTTTACACTTATGTCTGAACTACCAGTTTTTAAGGGTAATGTCCAGAAAGAATTACTCAACAGGCAGTTTGTTAAATTCCGTTCAAGATCTGCCAGCACAATATGAGACACTTGGTACTGTGATCCTTGTTAGAGAATTGCATAGATATTAGTGATAACCAGCATTTTAACACAAACCAGTGGAAATGCATGAGATTTCTTGGTTTCATTAAGAAGAACTATATATTTTGGATTCATTAAATAATTTTTATTAATGAAATATAAAACATGATATGGAAATATGTTTTATACATCAGCATACTTCACCAGCTTAAAAAAACCAAGTTTTGAACTTCAATTTGTTTTGAATATCAATTCTATAATCCTTCTATATATTTTCATTTTTTGCTATTCAGTTCAAATGCTTATTTGTTTATAGAAAATAATGAGTCTGCCTATCTTTGTTTATAGCACCATTATTTAATCACATAAAAATCCAATTCAGTTAAAAAATATGATATTTTCTTGTTTTGCTCTGAAATCTATGGGTTTTATATGCTGGTAAGCCAGAGCATTTCTACCATGATGAAACTTGTCTGACAATGAACATTATAAAACATATATACGCATGTATATAAACTACAATAATAAAAATGAATAATTTAAATTGGAATTCAAATATTCCCTCCTTTTTCAAACCAATCTTTCAGCTATCTGAAAATATCTATTATAGGCTTTGACATATTTCTGGTATTCTGATTAAATATCAGTAATTCACTCACCTATTTTTCCACATAGATCATGATTTTTAGTGTATTAGTCACTTTTCTTGCCTTCTACCAGGATGTCTGGAAATGATTCATTAATTTTAAATGCAGACCAAACTGGACATCTTTCCTAAAATAAGGCCTTGTTAGTATTTTCTAATTTCCAGTATAACATCTGCTCTTTTACAATGACTTGACTGTGTGGACTTATGATAATTTTCTTGTGTGCAGTACAAGAGAGAAAAAAATGACATAGATACATTTAACCCTACCTTGAATGTGTTATATTATGTCCTGTTATAGTATATCCTGAGATCAGTTGCAGTGCTAAAAGTTACATTAGAAAAATATAAAGGTGTTAATTAATTGCACCTTAATACACTTTTTAAAATAAAATGTGGACATATAAGTCTGGAAGAGAATCCTTGTGTCAGCAAATCTAGTTCGCAGTCAAAATTATCATCCTTGTCATGTTCTCTCACTCAAAATGTATCAAGTTCCCATTTTAGACCTAAATTTTTGCTATCAATCATATTTATTAGGTATAGAAGGTATCCAACCAAGCCTAATCACATCAAAGACAGGATGGAACCTTTCGTAGCCTTCAATAATGTATGATTTATTCTTAGACAATTTTTATTCTAGAAGAATTCTGAACCAGAATTCAAACAGTTTTTTTGATATGAAAACTTACTTTCTCACACATTTTTTTCTTGAAGCAGTAGATTCTAAAAATATTTGAGTTCTACATGTTAATTACATGTTTTTTAAACATATCTTTATTTTACAATTTAAGTTTCTTCTGGTTCCAGCACATGTTCCTTAGTTTTGTAATAAACAGAAAGACAAAGAGGATTCTGTTCAAATTCCATATAATTTATTATTTGACAAATAACTTCTTATCCTGCTTCCTATTAATTGTTTCTGTAAATTATATAGCTCTAATATGTTCACATCTTTTTCCATATCAAAGTTTTAAGTAATTTTTATCTCCTGATTTCAAATTAGCTTCTTTTTTTGCTGTTTCTGTTCTGTATTTCTGGAGGTGGCATGACCAGAATCAAGTATACAGCTCAAGACAAGTGCATCCCACTCTTTTATCTAATGGCATTAACGTTACAGAAGGACACAAGACCACATCCTGCCAGTAGTGATGCCTTCTAATGTGCCCCAGAGCTGTGGTCACACCCTTTGTTACTTTCAATACAGACTCTTGATCAAAGGAAGTGCTCTAAAAATTCACGGGCTAACATGAAGAAAATAACCTTCTGTTTTATCAGAAGCTGCATTTATCACAAATGGAGAATATGGTCACTGAATCACTTAATCTTTTATAGAACGAAAGAAAAAATTACTGAGAAATTACTCCACAACAAACAAAAGCTTCAAAATCTCTTTACAGTGATTTTGGATAAAGCTAAATAAAAGGCTTTGCAGGAATATGTGATACCAACAGCATTACTTGGATTTAATGAATGAGTAACAGAGGAAACCAGCACATAGATTCTATTTCTGGAGCAAGAAAGGTTCAGCAGGCTGTTGTAGGAAATTATGTTAAATATTATGGAGAACATGTTTAATATCTTTCAGTCTAATTAGTGTAATTCTTTGGCATAGTCTTAGCATAAATGTGCTGTAAGTTTGAGGAAGTGCATTTGCCACCTACTAATGAATAGTTCTTTCAATAGTGAACTAATGCTCCCTTGCACTGCTCTATCAAATTTCCTGGACACATTAGGCTCATTTCACATGTCAGGAGGTAGTGTGTAATGTATATCAAGCTGATTTGTGCATACCCAGAAAATCTGGTAAGTACAGTATCTTAATTTCTAAATGTTCAGTGTTCACTAGAGTTAAAATCTCCACATTTACAAATACAGCCCCTGTAGCTGGATAGTTTTTGGCTCACTCTGTTAAGAGTCAAACAATGTCAGAGACCTATGTAGATGCAGAGATCTCTGATGTCTCACCCACAAAGCTGTAGGAGCCATCTACAGCCAAAGGTCCTGCAAAGATTCTTCTCTGCTGAGGAAGTCAGTCAGTACTAGTTGCCTGCAGGAAACTGTGGGGGAAATATTAAAAATTTTAGATACCTGCAGGGGACACTGTAGCATGAAGAAGGGCTCAGAGAGAAAACCCTAATACTAGGGTTAGTTATTCACACTGAAGATCAAAAGAAGGGACATTTTCAGCCTAGGGAATAAAAAAACAGTTTATGAAGATTAAGCACTCCAATGTAAGCAGGAGTGACTGTTAAGGAAGAGTCAAAAGCTTGTTGCTGGATCTGAGGTTTTGCCCCAGGTCTGCTTCTAGACATAAAACTGGTAGTGACAAAAGGGCACTAGAACATGAGATTTCATTGCTGTGATCAGTTATGGTTGTTGCAACAATGACAGAGCTATTCTCTACTCTCCACTCATTGCAAGGACAATTTCTTTTGATTGCTCCAAGAACAAGTGTGCTAAAAATATTAGATAAACTAAATGTCTTCCTGTTAGTTGGAGTGAAACCTGAGGGGAAAGTATTCACCATTTGAAAAGGCAACTGAATGGAAGTTTATAAGAGAATTGAAAGCAGACTGCAAGGCTAAGCAGAAAACAACCTGTAACTAGAATATTTCAATAGGGGCCACTGATTATTTGAAATTAAAGATAATATTGTTTTATACTGTTTTCCTAAAAACATGGTGGGAAGACTTGGAAATTGTACCCAGTTTTCCAAATATTAGTACTCAACGTGTCAATCAGAGTCATGAAAGATGGATAAATGCCCATAACAGTGCTCAAGTTATCTCCAAACACCCAAGAGATGGTGTGATTGATCCACTAAGATCAGGTGATCATGTTGCTCTAAGGAGTATTGATTTGGTTAGTAGATATGCCTGACTGAACAATGTCTTGTTTATGGGAATTCTATGAATCTCAGACAGAGAAATACGGTGTGTTTGTGGAAAATGATGGTAT
>JANPWX010000019.1:1889579-1910617 GCA_024734555.1 Trochalopteron elliotii
GTTGGGAGAGGGAGAGGGAGAGGGAGAGGGAGAGGGAGAGGGAGAGGGAGAGGGAGAGGGAGAGGGAGAGGGAGAGGGAGAGGCCTCCTTCAGCTGTCACAGCACCATTCTAATATAGTTGCTTCTGAATTCTGTGAATTATTGGTTCATCTCAACCCTTCTTTTCACCCTCTGACCTCTTTATTTTAGTTTACTTTTGTCTTTTTCATCCTACAGAGCTACTTAAGTTTTGTGCTTAACAATATATTTATATAAAACAAAGGCAAAACATAATGGTTAATCTGAATGTATTGTCTTGATCCATCCTCATTGCTTTGATTTTCATGGAGCTTCAGAGCATGCAAGGGAAAAACAAGACCATAACTTCAAGCTACGTAGTCTGCCAGGTGAAACAGAACAATCTAAATTCTTTCAAGGATGTGTTAGGGTGGCATGTACCCCGTGCTTTGGAAACAAGGTAACCCTGAAGAAAGTATCTGTTCGAACTCCCTTATTGTCCCAGGAGTCACAAATGGTGGAATCATTTAGGGCAGTGATATTCTGGCTGTTGAATGGCTGTTAATATGTTTACTTTATATGCAAGTAATAATGAATTAACTGTCAGTATCAAGATAGGATATTTCACATAGCTGAAATTTATTCCTTTCTCTCCTAAAACCCAAACTTGATTACAAAAATGCTTTTTCAACTACATACACTGCAAAAAAACCCACCAGGTTTATGACAAGAAAATGAACTGAGTTTAATACTGAGGCCTTCTTTCCTCTTACTTTATATTTTACAGTTTTAAATGGGTAATATTTGCTGTCTTCTTCAGAAATACTGTTGAAAAAGGATCTCTTAAGGGTAAAATTCCTACATGCTATGCATCACTGTCCCTATGACTTTGTTATAAGAAATACAAAGCAAAAAGTAAAAATCGAGACTATTTCAATGTTACCTTTGTTATCTTCAGAAGTCACATACAGGAATTCCAATTGATGTGGTATTGAATATAATGTGAATCTTGCATAAAGCTGACTTCAAAAGAACCATTAGGAAACAAGAGTGTTTTTGCATTTTTCAAGCCTGAAGCCATTATATAATTTACTAGCATTTTCATTAATTCTTTTCCCACATAACTTGGTTTGAGACAGCTTACTCTCCTCTCCTCTCCTAGAACAAAGCAGCACCACAAAAACGTGGTTTAGAAATTTTATCCATATGTTTCTTTAGACTGGGCTTTTTTGTTTGCTCTTTTTGTTGTTGTTGTTAACTAAAGGAAGCAAACTAAATATTGCAAGTATTGGAATAATTTGTACAGATTTGTCACAAAAAAAGGAAAATGTATTGTCATTCACTGTGACCATAATCTGTAATGTGACATTTCTTAGTTTTTTAAGTTTTGTATCAAACGTATATATTGTAATATAGTATATTGAAGTCTTGAAATAGTAGATTGTAGGAAAGAAAAAAAAAAGATGAAATGTAGAAACATATTTCTTATTAAGTTTTCAACTTTGAAAGAAAATTTTATTTGGAGTTCACACTTCATTTGCTGTATCTAATGGAAAGGCTACTATATCCAAAAGGAAAATATTGCACAGATCTGTATAATATCTGAATTCAAATTATAGACTACCCAAACATTAAATTTATTCAAAAAGTATTTTGAGTTTACTTTTTAAAATCATTGCAGGAATGTGAAACATCTCCTTGAATTCAGAAATTTCACTTTCCGATCTACCACCCAGTAAAGTAAGAGGCAGCATGTGATGGCAGAACTTCCATACTATCCCACATAATTCCTCCTGTAAGATATGGAGCTGTTTATACATCTGTTTTCTTTTCCTCAGGTCATTGAGATAAGTCATACTCCTTTCTTCAAGGGCAGGATGAGAATGAAAGGGTACACTCATATGCCACACAGACCTTCTTTCTCTAGTGAAGATCAAATCTTGATTCAGAAATCAACTGGATATGAAATTTTGATAGAAGGACTTCTCTAGCTGCCAGCTTATAATGCTTTTACAAACCATATTTTGCTTTTAAAGATGAGCTATTATTCATTTTTTCTTTGTTCAAGTACAAGTTCTACATATTATTTTCTAGCTGTGCATTTCGTCATGCTGCTCTGGACCTACTCTTATGTGGTTTGCCTTCCAACCTTGATTTAGATTTTCACATTTTCTAACCATAGAAATTAGACCAAATGTCTTATGATGTATGGTACCATAACACTTTTAAAAACAGCTATCTTCCTGCAGATTTTCACTGCTGGATTAGAAGCTCATGTACCTTTTACTCTGAAGTAAAAAAAAAAAAAGTGTGTATAAGAAGTGAGGCAATCGAATGACAAGGATGAACAGAAGGGGTTGTAAGCAGTATGCAATCAGAAGCATGTTTGAGGCAAACTAGATCTCTTGAAGTGAGGCTGTTTTGTGATTGTAGGGATCAGATCTTTACATCCTTTCTTTGCTTTGGGATCAGAAAAAGATAATTTTGTTATCCATCAGAGATCAGTATGCAGTCTTTAGCATCTTCCAGATGCTCAGAGAGCTCATTTCCACTGGCCCATGTTCCAGCTGGTTGCTAGAAACCTTCAGACAAGAAGTGAAAGTACATGGGGACAAAATGTCAAATGCAATTATCACCCAGATAGCATTTAGTCTGAAGGCACTCTCGTCAGAGCACTCTCATCAGACAAGGAAAACATGAGTAAAATGACAGATTCCAATAATTATTGTGCTGGTTTGAAACCCAGCAGGAAAATTAAACCAACTGGAGCTGCCCTGTTTTCCCTGCTCCCTTCTGATCTTGAAGGAAACACTAATGAGAGATTATAAAATGGAATAGCAATTTACTGAAAAATCATAATAATTACAATAATAATAATAAAAGAGTGTACAAAAGGATGTTTTACCCACAAAAGGATGCTCACCACTGAACAAACAAAGATGCTTCCTGAAGGCAGCACCCAGTGTGGCTTCCCAGACAAAGGCAAAAAGGCAACTGACCCTGCACTGGCCACGTGGCCAATGGGAAAAGAAAGCTGGTATGTCAGGGAGGCTCACAGCTTAAATTTCCTCCCTACCCAGCCCAAAAACAACGGAAAAACAAGGACAAGACAGAACCAGGTGAGACATGACAGTGTCCTGAGACAGGTTAGGGGAATCTTTTCCTGGGCCTGACCTTGTAGGGGTGGGACTGGAGTGCTCGGTGGTTCTCGTGGTGGCAGAGGTGGATTCCTGCTCCTCAGGGCTTTGCTGAGCTCCTCTGTGCCACTGTTGCTCTTTCCTTTTTTCTCAGAGCAACATCCCAGGCTTGTCAGCACTGTCTTTGAACACCTGCCCACAAAAACTGCAGCTCAGAGGAATGGGAAAAGGAGCCACTGGTAGTGGAAAGGGGCTTGGCCTGCTGAGCTGACCCGATGCCTGCACATACCCTGCCTTGAGCCAGAAAAAAGATGGAGACCCTGCCATTTCTGGCATCAGCTTCCTTCTGCTGAAACCATGACACGGCCATGCTGTAGGTGGTATGGAATTAAATAGTGGTAGTACCTCCAGCCCTTTTCTCTGTAACCATGACAGTATAAAAAAATTGTATAAAATTATATTCTATATAAATTTATGTAAACAGCATTATTATTGACAACACTATGGTATTTATTATACCATATTTTAAAAACAGAATTTATCTTGTTAATATTTTTAACATCTGACAAATAGTAGGAATGAATTCAACTGTGTTTCCTTAATTCTTCTATACTATGGAGAAATAGTATTCAAAGGTTATTTTTAAAGGGAGCAATGTAAGCCTCAGATGTCCAAGCTTCCTGGTGCAGCAATGTATAGTACAGTATCACATGGAAACACCAGCTGAGCCCTTGGAAGCTGTTGAATTAAAACAGCAGGG
This sequence comes from Trochalopteron elliotii, assembly GCA_024734555.1. Classification (NCBI taxonomy): domain Eukaryota; kingdom Metazoa; phylum Chordata; class Aves; order Passeriformes; family Leiothrichidae; genus Trochalopteron; species Trochalopteron elliotii. The sequence continues at coordinate 1,893,474 of JANPWX010000019.1, forward strand.
CTGTAGCATTTAACAGAGCTAATGTCTCTGCATGGTGCGAGGTGGTGGAACAGATTAAGTGTGTCTGACAGTGCTGTGAAGTGCAGCTACATCTCCTGTAATGTGATACTGGTTCCAGTGAGTGTCGTCAATTAGATAGCTGCTAATTTCAAACTCTAGTCCCTGTAACTGCCATTTTGGTCAACTGGCTTGAAATTTGCTTTCATCAAGCAATAAAATAACAGTATTACTTGGTCAATGTGCAATCTAAAATTAACTTTGTGGAACTATAGTGTTGTTTGACATATTTTTTCAGAGAAGAAATCTGGATTTTTTTTTTTTTACCTGAATTTAAAACTTAGAGATTTCTCAGTATTATAAATGAAATACCTCAACTAAAACTTTGGAAGAATTTTCTCCAGAAAATATAGCTCTGAAAATGAAATTAGACTTTGCAGCCCTTCTCTAAAATTCTGACTTTCATGTTGGACACATTATTATCTCTAATAATTTGCAGACATTTTCCTGCCTTAGGAATAAAACATCAAAAGTTTATTAAAAATATGGAAACGGAAATTTGGCTTTTTCCTCCAAGAAACAGAAATTTGGCTTGGGGACAGATTTAATAATTGAATATTTTTCATACTTTGGAGCTTTACTTCATTTGTACAGAGAAGAAAATAACTCATCTTAAATTTTTCTATTGAGCTCCTTGGCTCAAGAATGTATCAGGGCAATAGGCCTTCTGTGGTTCTTATTTCTGTATGGCAGTTTACAATATTTAGTTGGCCTTAAATATTGGAAGTTGTGAAAGTTTTACATTGATACTTATTCACAAACACACCAACTCCTTGTCTACGCTTGCAAGAAAATTTCAGCTGATTTGTTTACCAAACTATGATATGAGAATTCTTTTAAAACTTAATGAATGCTTAACTTTTTTCTTATTTTGTGTGGATCCTTTGTGAGTTCTTGATCAAACTCATTTCAAGAGACCTTGTAAGGAATAATATTAAAGACAAAGAGAATTTTTAGAGGTAAAATGGGCTTTCAGCTAGTAGCTCAATTCATGAAGCTGAGAAAACATCATGACATAATTAACCATATTTAGGGAGATAAAACTGTATATTTAGAAATCATATTTATATTTTTGAAGATTATTTGGTGATGTCTGATCCAGTTATTGAACAAAATTTAAGTTTGTCAAGAAAGCCTATTGCATATTAGCACTCGTGTTATGAGCTATTTCCAGCCTGAAGGCTTGGTGCATATGTTATTCAGGCCTAACTAGTCAGGATTATCTAAACCATTTAATGATCATACAAAGAGAAAAAGAAATTGCTGACTTTTGAAGGTCAGCTGGTCCAATGTCCTCTTCTAAGAATAGTTCTCTTCAGTATTAGAGATAGTTCCTCAAGTTTTGGATACTGCCACAGATGGAGAATCTCTAAACAGTCTCTTCTGATAGTTACTATCTCTAAAAGTTTGTTGGTTTGTTTTTGTCTCCTTAATATTATCTCTTGGCTCTCTGCTATGCAGCTACACCTGGCTCTGTCTGCAGTGTCTTACAAGCTCCTTTAAGGAGGAGAGCCAAGGAGTACCAAAATGCAGGTGCTCCACAATGGGATCAGGGAATTGGGACTCAAGGGCCACCCCGGGGTTCTTAAAGATAGAAATGTGTGTGAAAGGTTTTGAAAGAAGCCTTTTATGACAGTCATGTAAAAATAATGGCCTCCCAGTCAAATTTCTGTCTTGTTTTTTAAGTATATTTCAACAAGTGAAGTAAGTCACCATAGATATGTATGGTCCTAAGGAAATTATATGGAATTTTGTCATTCTTTCCAGCTGCACTAGAAGCTTCCCCTCATCAGGAGTCTCTCATTAAAAAAAAAAAAAAAAAAACCTCATAAAACCAACAAACAACAAAAAGGGAAAAGTAAAATATAATAAAAATACATAGGACCCAAAAGAAATAAAATGCTGTTTAATGACTTTATGAGTACTCCTACTTTATGTGCCAATATATGTGCCATATATTCTTCATAGGTTGTTTGGCCTTACATGGAAAATGTTTTCAGAGGTTTCCATTTGTGTCCACAGAAGTGCTGGTCTGATCTTTTTTAATAAGTCCATGGGAAATTTACTTATCCTCAGTATTCTCCCAACAGAGGAGTTAAGAGTAGATATTAGCTTCTCTATATCATTCGTATTTTATATATGATAAAAAGAATATTCACCACCTCGAAATGTCCAAAAAGGATTAGCATGTGATCAATCAAATGTAACCCTTACTCAACCCCTCCAAATTGCCATCACTTTCAATGCCGCTTCTGAAATTTATACTTTTAGATTTTTCAGACAGGCGTCTTGATTTATGTCTTCTGTGGAGTCTCTATTGCCCTTTCTGTGCTTACTATAATAACAGGGTAATAAATGATTTACATTGTTTTCTGTGTCTCTACATTCTGATTCATAAATCGTTAGATGTACTTTAATCACCCTCATGCTTTTTGTTTATTCTGATTGAAATCTCTTGGATTTCCTTCAGCAGTTTTTTGCCTGGCATCTTCACAAGTATCTGAACTAAGATTTTCCACAAACATTGAACACATGGCAACAGCAATCAAATATGTATTGGGAGGTTCATCCAGAACACCCTGCAGGAGTTTTGCCTTAAGTACGATCAGTGATAGCACATTCTGAAAGGAGCTGGGGTATGTGCCTGTAAAACATTTAATCTTTCAAACAGCAGGTTCCAATGGCAAAACCTATGCTCTACTGCAGCTAAGAAAGCTGCAGCTGACAGCTTGTCCTGTTGTCATTTGCAAGATATATTAGCTTTCTCCTATAAAATATTAACACATTTATCAATTTTATGATCAATAAGCCATACATTTATAGTACTTAGATGTTTCAAAAAACATTTCATGAAATGATGAATTGTTGCTCTAAATGCAGCAAGTGTATAATAGCTTTAAATTCCATACCTTCTCATCCATGTATTTGTACATCCTTTTATTCCAACAGCTACAATGCAGAAAGACAATCAACAAAAATGGGTTCTTTCCCAGTAAAACAGAAAAAGGCTTTTAAAATGAAAAGTTAGCAAACTGTCAGTTTTACTAATAGAATGAAATGCATCTGTTACTACCTATTTGGAACATTTAAATATCATGTAGCTCTTTCAGTTGTCCTCTGCAAAAAACATGGTTTTCACCCATAAATATAAGGTTACTCCTGTCCTGCTACAATAGATAAAATTGATATTGACCTGGGAAAGCCAAGGGGTCTAATCCATTCCCTGTGAACAAAAAACATTCATGGTAAATGCAATTTTCCCGCGCAACTTTTCTCCCTGATGTATGTTTTTGTCGCACAAATATTTTGGCCACCTATAACCTCTTCTTAGCACGTCATGACCCCTATTTCTATCTTGACCACCACAGATGTTCCAATGAGAGTTGTAGGATAAGCATGGTCTCAAATCACTCAGTTTTCAGCATTACTAGCAGTTCTTAGCACTACCAGTAGAAGTGCAAATTCATCAACATTAACTTCACTGATGGCAACATAGTTGTAGGAGTTAATCTGAATCCAGAGTTTTAATGATTCGTAACCCCCTAATGTGTTTTGGGGTTTCAAATACTTTCGCCGATTCACTATTCATCAATTGTGAAATTTGTTATGTGCAGAGATTCACAGTAATGTTAACCAAGCTAAAAAGACCTCTTAAATCTCCTGTGTGCTAGCAAGCCACGTGCTTTGACACAGAATAAAGCCACACTTTTTGAACATGACTTTTTAACAATGAAGGAAAGTCAAAGTGATTGTCGTTTATTGTAGGCAACTGTTAAAACTTCTTGAAAAAAGGGAAATGAAATCTTTGAAATTCAGTTCACTCTGTGGGATAAAGATTTCACTTACGATAAGGATAATATCCTCCTGCAAATTGAGAGCTGCCTTTGTCTGTAAATGAGTGACAACTCCTCCTGTTGTCTGCTACCTTTCTCTGATCAGCTGTTATTCTACCAGATGACAACTATAACAATATTTGCTTTTCTTCCCAAAACCAATTTTTTTTTTTGCATATCCCAGATGATTTTCATTAAAGGAGAGTGAATATATGATTTCTCATGCACTTATCTGAAATGATCCTTGAAAAGTACAGTGTTTTGGTTCCTTCTCAATAGGTAGTATAGGGTAATATGATTTGGATTGGTGTTCAAATAAATGTTGATAACACGGGATATTTTTGTTATTGTTGAGAAACACTTACACAGTCAAAAGTCTTTTCTGCTTCTCACCCCACCAGTGAGGAGGCTGGGGATGCACAAGATGTTGGGCGGGGATACATCCTGAACAGCTGATCCCAACTGACCCAAGGGATAATCCATACCATATTGTAGCAACGCGAGTTTTAGGTTTTTGAATTTGTATTTTGTATTTGTTATTGGTCTGTACTTGGTATGTTCCTTCCACCCCCCCATTCCTACCCTGTGGTTCCTCCTGATGTAACCCCTCCCCCTTCCCTTCCCTCTTGGGTCAGTGTTTCCCCGCCCAGCCCCCAAGCTGGGAAAAGAGGACACACCACACCCACCCTCTCTCTCTCCACTCTGTCACCGTGCTTCCCCCATGCTGAGAAGGCGTTCTGGCAAAGCCCCTTCCACATGGCTGCACTGAATAAACATCCTGATTAACCCAAGAGAGAGCACATTTCCTTTATCCAAGCCTGACCCACGCACAGCCTGCTGAGCTGACGAACTCACACGAGATGTTTCTGTGGTCTGGGGATTCCTGCTACCTGGTAGCAGCCCCCCCCATGAGAGAAACTTCAAAAACTGGCACCACAACGTTCGGCAGATTTCAGCTCAGCAAGAAACCTCAGAAGAGCAAACATGCCCCAGAGAGGACACGTGAGCTCCAGAGGTGCCCAGCTACGCGTGTGAGCATGGCAGCCAGCATGAGCTCTGCTGGAGGCAGGCTTCACGTCACAGAGAACTCTGTAAAACCCCATGGACTCAGGAGAAATTTCTCTTTGGTTGTTTTGTTGCTGTTGGCCACCAGCAGAAGAAAGGGTAGCTTTCCACAGCACTGGGAAAGTCCTTTGAGGACGCTTGGATCTTTACAGCACCATGAGTTTTCCTTCTCTATGCCCTGGATGGTAAGTTTTAACCACTCTTTTGGTTGTTCCTTAAGGGAACAGGGCTTCAGAGCCCATGGTCTCTTTTCTCTGAGGGAGGAAAGAATTTTGGGAAATCATTCTGTGCAGACATGTGGGAACCTGCAAAATTTGCAGTACATTTGGTTAAAAAACTGTTTCAGTGGCCATTTTGTCTTTCTTCCTTTCTGTGTCTGTCTCTCTGCGAAACACCTGGCTTGGGGTGCCTTTGGGTTTCGCGCGCTTGCTTCTTTGTTCTACAGCGCCACCTGGTGGTCTGCAGCAGGCGCGGCCACCCCCCTCCACAGAACATGTGGCAGGAGTGGTTGGTGCAATTGTTAACCTTTTTATTTTCCTACTTTCATGGTATTGTAAAACCCTGCAGAATGGGTGCAATTTTTTTCTGCAGAGCAGAGGAACGTCTTTTACAAGATCAGTGCAGTTTTGTTAAAATCTAGAGTTAAATTTTCTGTGATTGACTTGAAAAAATTCCTTAAGCTGCTTTTCGATTTTTTTCCCTGATACCAATGTGCATTTACGTGAAGATACACAGTTCTGGGATGCAGTGAGTGAAAAATTTAATGATCTGTCCCAAAAAGGAAATCTTAAAATTGCAAAATATGCCAGTTACCCTCTCCAAATGCTAGCCATCTTGGCTCATAAAGAGAAAAACCAGAAAAACCAGTCTCACAGAAAAGCCACTCTGTTTCAGAGCTCCACCCCTTTCTTTTCCCATGCAAATGTCTTATCAGAGACCAAGCAGGGTCTTTCACTGCCCCCAACCCTGGTGATGGGGGAGGAACGCCTTTTCTCAGAGCCCAGCTCTGAGCAGGAATTTGTCCCTTCCTTCCCGGGAGAGATTGGCCTCTCTTCCCGGAGTTTTCACTGTTACCATGGCCAGGCAGCAGTGGAAGACCGACCCCCAACTCCCCCTGTGTGGAAAAAAAACCCAGTTTGTCCTGTTGTTTGTGCTTGTTGTGAAAAACATGGCATCACACTCAGCATATAAAGCTGGGGGAAGATGTGAAAGGGGAGGACATTCAGAGTGGAGGCAGTCTTGCCAAAGCATCATTACACATAATGGAGCACTCCTTTCCTGGGGAGAGCTGAACACCTGGCTGCCCCTGGAAAGTGGAGAATTAATTCCTGTTTTGCTTTATTTGTTTGTGTGGTTTTCCTTTACGTGTTAAACTCTCTTTATCTCAGCTCATAAGTTTTCTCCCATTGACTCTTTCAATTCTCTTCCCACTGGGCCAAGTGAGTGAGCAGCTGCAGGGGCTGAGCTGCTGCTGGGGTTAAATGACAACTTATAGAGTCACAGAAGGATGTCATTGATGTAACACTTCTGTGTTCTTGCTAGACATGCAGTACAACCTGATTTCTTTCCAGAAGATGTTTTATGTTTTTTAGTAATGCTTTTGTCTATAATTTATTTTCAGTTTTCTATTCTGCTTTCACCCGATTTCTCAGTTATCTTTCACCTTTCCTTCTTTTGTTTTTTCCTGGGTGTTCAATGGGAAACTGGATTCCACTGGATTTGAGGGAGAGGTGTGCAGCAGCCAAGAAAGAAAAGCATCTCAAAGTACTCACTGGATATACTCAGTTGGTTTCTCTTCATTCAAAAGTGGAAGTCATTTACTGCTAGCCTAACAAAGCAGAAATTTTGTGCAGATCACAGCTGATGCAGTTATTTTGTCCAAGGCCTTGCAGACTCTTTTCATGAATGGAATGATTGGACAAAAATACATATTTATGCTTCTTTACCTGTACTCTTCATATGAGTAAGAGTAGAATAAAATTAATTTCAATTTGAAAATTCCATCTCTATACATAAAAATTGAAATAAAAATATTTAAGAAAATAAATTTATTTCCATCTCTTTGCTGCTTTTTCTTTGCAGAAGTATCATGTCAGACCGACATGATAGAATCCATATTTTATTACTTGGACTACATGATAGCTATTTAAACTGTTATTGAGAAACATTACACATAAAGGAGACTGCAAAAAGAAAAAACATTTATTTAAAATCTAAACAAATTTTTTGCTGAAGCATAGTATAAGTGCTTCTAGCATTTCACTGAAGATGGCAAATCATTCAATGCCATATTCTGTGAGAAACTGCAGGTTCTGTGAGTCATCTGATAAAAACCCATGTATTTGTTTCAGATGACAACATCAACAGAGAGTTCCTTTAATCTCCACTGAAGTGAGTTTCCTCCTTCAGGTTTTCTGAAATTGGTAACCTGTTTAAGAAGGCCAGTTTTAGGATTATGTTCCTCTGTTATAGTTTGGATAGCATCTGTGTTGCATAGTCTTTAAGAGTTTTTCCTAAGGCACAGCATTTGGCTCAGTCTCAACCAAAGGGCAATTTTTTATATCACATATACCAGCAAAGTTTCCAGCTTTTTTTTTTTTTTTTTTTTTTTTTTTTTAGTTCTTCATAGCCTATTCTTTTTATAGACATTTTGTCTATATGGCTAACATAGAGAGATATGTGATGTTTTATTAAATCAAAGTGAAGTATGAGCACTGGGGTAATTCATTAATCTTGTTAGGACATGCTTGTTCATGAATGTGTCTCCTTCTTCTCCTGTCGGATGGATATACCATTTCAGAAACTATTAGCAGTCCACACATGTAGAGAAACACACATACACACATTAGCTTAAGATGAATTTCTCATACTGCAAGAGGAAAAATCATGCTTTAAAGAGAAGACAGCAAGCAAAGGATTCAGTTTTTATTACTATATGTAAGAAGGAATAAAAAAATTCTTGTTAATTACCAAACTTGCTAAAGCACAGGTGAAAGTGAGTCAAAGAAAATTAAAGCAATTATGCCTTTTTTTAACTTCCTCAGTGAGTCACCCTCAAGGAAGCAACCCTGGTAACAAAATAAACACATCATAATGTAGTATAACAATATAGTATGTCTACATGTCAAATCGACTTCTAATGGGCAACCAAGTAATTATACACTTGCAGTATTTCCAAATAGTACAACTGACTAAGCCATAGCTTTTGCATCTCCTGTCCCAAAGATACCTGCAGTAAATTCACTACAATTACACTTTTTAAGAATTTCGCTCTGAATGTAATGACTTTCACTCTGGATGGAAGCAGAGTGCATTTAAAAGTCCTATCACCTGCATGGCAACACTTACAGAGGTACCTGAGGAACAAGACCAGGGACCACATCCAACTGAAAAACTTTTCTTTTTCTTTTACAGGGTCCGTTCTCAACATTAATATATCTTCTGTCTGTCTCACAGTGCAAATTGGAGTAGTAAAGGTAAACTGGGAGAACATAATTGGAGCAATTAGAAAACTGAGATTGCCACTTCTACTTGTGATGGAGTAAGACTGCTTCAGAAACATCTCCTGGGTTTCTTTATTGTTGTTATGTTACTGACCATTGAGATCTGCTGATTTGCATCCTGGCAATAATGAGAATTATTAATCTGTAATGAGGTCTTAAATGAAATGCTGCTGTGGTGATGTGAAATATTTACTTATTTGCATGATTTATTAATGTATAATAGCACACGTAGAACTGAAAATTGTTGCTTGTAATATCTGTCTCTTTTTCCACAGATGACTTCTAGAAGTATTCTGCATTAAATATTCCTTAATTCCCTCTCAGACAGTGGTGGATCTCAGTCAGAATTCACAATGATTAGTTTTTTCTGTTTCATGTCTAATTTATTACTCCCAGTCTAAAGAACATTGTTGCTACATGAAAATTTCAGTTGGAACAAAACAAATCAATTTCTGATTTTCAAGCAGAGTCTGGAAAAACATTAGATATCTTCAAGTTAAGCATGCAATCCAAAATACATGCTTAGGCTTCCTCCATAAACTTCTATAAATTCCTTTACAATTCCATTATAAATTCTAGTACGGCATAAAAAGAATAATAATACAAACCCATGCAACCAGCCGTACAAAGTGCTCTTGCAGGAGCAGAGCTGTTCAAGGCTCACAGCAAAACTGTCATAATGTGACCCATTACATTGCAAATCAGGAGGAAGAAGAAGGAAGTGCTAAACACATGGATATGGATAATGCTGGCCATAATCTTTAATCAGAACCCGAAGAAAAAAAAGGTCAGCCTTAAGGAAAGCAGATCGAATTTTCTGTGAAATGTCTTTTTTCCTTCTCTGATAAACAGGAACCTTTCAGTTTCCTAGTTTTAACTGTGTTATATCAACAAAATTATTGAATGTCCCATGAAATTTACCTTGAGTGCTTCTTAATCTCTTCTAAAGGAATGAAATGAATAATAATACCAAAAGTAGATTTACCAAGTAAATAACTCTATTTGCTGTCTATTGAAATCATGCATAAAAGAATTCTTTCAATCAAATGGTCTCAGAACACTGTATAAATATTGCCACCAAACTTTTCAATATAAGAGTTAGGCTTCAATCAATTGCATTGATACTACTCTTCTTATATATTTAAATCAATAAAATGGAGTAAGTTATACTAGACAAAGAGCCACAAAAAACATTGCTAACAGATTGAGCAATCAAAACTCTTAAGGAAGGCCAAACTCTTTAATCCTAGGCCTAGGCATTATGACTTATAATTTCCTTATTATTTAATACTATTTTACCCCTACACAGTATTAACTCCTGTGTTTTTTCTTCAAGTCTTGACATTAGTATTCTACAATGGATTGAAAATAATGAGTCTAGGTGGGAAAAAATGATTCACCCACAAATTGAATGGTCTTCTCCTCTTCTGTTTTGTTCTTTCATTTCTCTAGTTTAAAAAAAAATGTATACATTTCAAATGTTGAAAAGAGAAAACAATTAGCAGCCCCAGGCATGCATATTTATTGAAGCTTTAGAGCTCTGATTCTGTTAGTTAAGGACCCATTTTTTTTGAGGCAAAACACCCACAGAGATCAGTGGCAGCCTTTTGTGTTCAGTCAGTTCATTGTTTCCTGTGCTTATTCAGTTGGGCATGATCTGGCAGTTGGATCAGTGGTGTCCACATGGGCTGAAATGCAGGATCAAAGCCCAGGCATTTTATCCCTGTTTTGTGTCAATTCATACAGCAACAGGAAAAAGAGAGATGTTCTTTCAGAAATCAAAAAAAAAGAAAAGTTTGGATTCTAGGTCAGGCTGGGAGCTGAAAATTTTTGCTTAATTTGTCTTTTGAAATTTGTTACATTTCAGACATGTATCCAAGTTATTATGGCATAAAAGAATGAAGCTGATGAATCACACATTTCTTAAAAATTGATCAATACAAACAAAAATTCCAGTTGTTACAGATAGAGTCATACATATAAACTCTAAAAACAGTTGAAGGAAAATAGAAACATTTCAAACAATCTAGCAGATAAGAGATTCAGGATAAGCAGCTATAAGTCTGGCACTCCTTCACTGTTCATGAAGAAGGCAACTTGATTTGGAGACAAGTAAAGGTTTATTTGCCTCAATAATAGTGGAATAATGCAGCCATATTTTAAGGCAAAACCCTAATGGACAAAGTCTGGTACACTTTTTATTGTTTGTGTGTACTGCAGAATCAGACTTTATTGAAAATGGATAGATAATGCTCAGTATTTTTAATACACTTCACAATGCAGAGTTGAAATAGTATTGGGAAAACAGGAAAATATACACTTGCTGCACTGGGAATAAATAATGTTTATTATCAAAAATGCCAAACAACTGTAGTTTATCAGCTACTTAAGACAGGCTTTTCAACCTAAATTTTAGCCACCTATTTCAGGCAACTTGTAAGCATAGTTGATGCAATTACTTAAAACTGCCCATGGAGAGAATTAGGTGTCCCAAAGAGTATTTTAGTTTATTTAAAGTCTGCCATGCCATTTTCATGTTCTATAGAAAATACACAGAGAAGTGACCAAATTTCTAGGTTTCGTGATTCGCATGTCTGTTGTTAAACAATCTAATATTTAACTCAGATTAGTCTGGATGAAGATTTCAGAATTAAAAATTTTCCAAAGTAGATGTATATTGTTTTGTTTAGGATATCATAAAAGTATCAGAAAGTAAAGGATGATCAGAACTGAGAGAAGATGGTGGTTTAATGTACATAAACAAATTAAACTGAGAAAAACCAACATTTTTTATTTCAGTATTTTGAAAGTGAAACATTAATATTTATATGAAATCAAAAATTTTAGTTTTCAAATCAAACAAAGTATCATGTTTTAATTTTTTAAATATTTTTGCAACTAAATAAAATATTTCAAAAAATAACACCTTTTTTTTCCAAAAGTATTTGAGAAGCTGAGAATTTATTTTTAATTTTTTTTTTATTGCCAGCCTCTGGAAAGAAACACTTCTGTATTATTGTAATTAAAATTTGGATGGTGTTAGAATAAGGAGTAACTTTTATAGGACTACTTGGTAGCTTTAGAAGAAATGAAAGAGCTCTTTTTTCCCCCCATCCTACTCCATCCATAGAGTCACAGAATATTCTGAGTTGGAAGAGAATCAAAAGAATCATCAGGTCCAACTCTTAAATGAATGACCCATAGAGGAATCAAGCTCACAGCCTTGCTGCTATTAACAACATGCTTTCTGAGTTAACTATATAATAATAAAGATTAATACTAATAAAGAATATTATTTTTCCCTGTACAAACCACAGTCTTCTTTATTAATATTAGTATATGAGTCTATGTGAAAGAAGTCCCTAGGTGAGCGCACTTCAGTGATTTACTTAAATGAGACAGAAATTAAACTGGGCAGTCATCAACACTTCCTCTGAAATCGTAATCTTTGAACTACTTGCAGTAAAGCTCGAAAACATTCCAAATTACCAACAGAGGATAGAGTTATGGGAAATTGTGTAAGTGCAGTAGTTTATCATCTCTAAAATTCTGGCAAGAACCTGGCAAGTGAAATTATGAATCTTGTGCATCTTGAATCTCCCTCTCATGCTGCCCTTGAGGTGTGCACCTTGTGATGCATCTAAGATGTCACCAGTCAACACCCCAACTTTCTCTTTTGCTGTGCCGCCAAGTTGCCACCATTTGCCACCAATTGATGTAATGATGTTGTTCTGTAAGACACTACCTTTCCCATGGCTTCTTTCTGCACCATGGTGGAATCGCTCTAGTCTTTTTTTTTTTTCCTCCCAAAAGTTGCAAGTGCTTCTGGCTTAGTCTCACCTAAAAATATGTTAACCATACTTGGGGAAAACACCCCTGGGTGTTGATACAAAAGAGCTATTTAGATGATTAATTGATGTGTTGAATTTTAGAGATTACAAAAATTCATCATATGATCAGAGCATGAAGTTTTTTCATCAAGAGGGTATGCAGTCATCATTCAAATGTGTAGGTGATTTAGGAAGATCCAGTAGCTACCTGAAGTAATATATTAAATTTTAGCTCAATACCCAGTATTTAATCAGATTGTTCTGAAACTGTCAAGTAAATCTGTAAAAGAGCCATCTGTAGACATTAGTCAGTCCAAGAAGTTGTGCAGCTGACAATGCTAAAACATTCTGTAGAAAGATTGACTCTTCCTTTGTGTCCTGTATCTTAAAGAATCAGGTATTTTGTAAAAAATAAGTGTAAAATGGAATCAGTCAGACACTATCTGCTTACAGCGGGCTTGTGCTATTGCCTAAAACTCCTCTCATTTCTGTCAGTGAATTCTTGATCAGATCTTCACTTTACTATGAGTACCTTACACCGTCTTTGCCAAGATTTAAATTATTGTACAATATAGTAGAGAGCTGGGTTGAGTAAAGCAAAATCCTTAGCTGAGCAATCAAAGTCTCATTGACCTGGACATTAGTGCTAGAGGAAAAGAGAGAAAGAACTACATCCTCAGATTGAAAACTTATCAAAATCGAGCCTATGTGTTTAAAAAAATAGTATTTTTAGTGGTAATGGTCTTAGCTGCGTTTGTAAGAGTTCCTAAAGAGACTATCCAAAGAATGTTTTCCAGCTTTTTTTTCTTAAAATGTACACTTGATTTTCAGATATGCAGCAATATGCAAAATAACTTACCATTTTCATCCAAGATTGATTTATCCTGTAAATATTTTTTTCAAAACTGAAATAACAGCTGTTCATGATAACTTTGAGTGGGATTCCTTTAATCAAACAAGTTCTTCAAATATTAAGAATTCTGTGCTGACTTTGAGGTCTCTGCAGAGAGAGAAAGGTAGCTCCAAAGGCTGAATCACATATGGTAGAAATTTTTCACAGCAAAGGATGAATTGCACTTTTCAAGGTGTTTCTTTCTCTTCATTGACTGTAAAAGAAGCTTAGTTGAGTACCTTGGACCATGTACAGCTTAGGCTGTATTTTATACTGGCTAGATTGAAACAACTGATGTTGAATGATATTTTCCATCCTTATACATGGTCTGTTTTAAAGTGCACCAGGCTCAGCAATCCTCACGGAAACCAATTACTGCACATTAGGTTTTGATTACCCAGCTTTAGGTTTAGGAGCCTGTGGCAAAGGCCTGGCTTTGCAGTCATGCCTGATGTTCACATTGCTGTTGCTTTCCCTCCCCTCTGCCCCAGCACAATTTGTTGCTCCCTTTCAGTCACAGGTTATCATCTCTTCACCTCTGCCAGTAGGAGATCATGTGTGTGCCCTTCCTAATCCTTGGTGGGCAGGCAGGTTACTCAGAGCACCAGGGTGTACAGCTGGCTGACTTTATCTGATACAGACTGATACAGTTCCTCCATCCTGCAGAGTGGCAGGGGAATTACCCTGAGAGCTGAGAGACAGACTGGAGGCAAAAAATGTCTGCAGGCAGTGCTTCTACAGCCACCAATGCACATCCCACTTCAGAGGATTTTTTAAGGTCCTTAGCTTTTTCTTCTTTTTTTTAAGAGGGAATCAAAATATTTTTACACTATACCCCAGGATTTGAAGACATTTACAGTAGCAATTAAAAATATCTTTTTTGATTTTACATTATTTTTATAATATAGAAAAAAAATAGGAGTAAATAAATGTCCTAACTATTTCAAGTGATGAACTGGAGTAAAAATGGGGGGAAAGTGTCTTTTGCACTCTAAGGATAACAGCATTGCTCTCTTTAAGTAGTTCTTTGTCCTTAATCAATATTCTACTGAAATAAAAAGGAACTTATTAAGACAAATAATTGCCATAAACCTCCTAAAACATTGAAAAGCAGATGATAGACTTTCTCATCATGAATGGTTATAACAATTATCCTTTGAGGTAGGATTTGAATGAGTCATATAGAAATTACTCCACCAACTTGCACACACTGAAGCCTTTTCTTATATGTTTTGACCTAATTCAAAATTAGAATTTCAATTGTGTCACAACCAGATACTAGAACATTTTGTTCTACCTTTTATGAATATATGCAGTTGTGAATACATATTCAGTAAAACGTTACTATGGAAGAAGTAATTTTATATCAAAACTACTGCATTTGTTATGAGGAACTTGTGTGAAAGGTGGTACTATTGTACATGAATAATCTGTCTTTGAGGAAAGAGCAAGGGAGGTTTTCAGCAGCTCAGTGACGTTATAGTTTTCAAAGCTTGTAATGTATTTAATATGACACTTCCCTTTCTGAAAAGTTTTTCATGTTAGTGAGGACATTCATAAGCAAATATATTTGGAAAAGTGGGTTATACATGTCATAGTGAGCTTTCAACTTAAGCCGTCTTGAATAATATTAATTAAGCATGAACATTAATAGTATTATGTCACAAAAATATCATGCCAAAGAAAAGAGTCAGAACACTTCCTTTTTGGCATCTGTAGTCCTATTTCTAAAGCCTATGAATTCTTTTATTAGATGCTTATAACACATTTTATTTTTATTTTATTATAACTTTTTAATTTTGCTAAAAACTACTGTATTGGAAGATGAAGGATTTATATTTTTATGAGTATATGAATTTGAATATTTTGAAAAAGAAGTGTCAGCAATCTGAATCTATTTTTAGAGTCCCAAGACCATTGTTTTTGAATTTGTTAGTTATTTAATGATAATACACAACAAGATGCTGAATCTTCAAAAGAGTACATTTTGCTTCCAGACGATCTGTCTGCAACTTTTTCTCTGAAATGCAGTATTGAGTTTTCACACTTTCTCTCTCTCTGATATCCCCTGACTCCTTGCATGTACATTTTCTCGGAGAAGAGCTCAGTACCTGTGTCCACAGTCTTCACTTACCAAAAGGAGCTGTGTCACCACTAGCAGGCAGAGACTTTTTTATACTATATTGTGCCTAGGGTAAGCCATTATTTTAAACCAAGTATCAGTTCACTTCACACTTCATGTTTCTCTTTGCAACACCATGAAGCTTAGGATCACAGGAGAACTGGTTAAAAAACAGGAGAACACACCTGCAAAGGTCAAAGAGCTTTGTCTATGACTTCTTTAACATTTATCACAGAAAATTTAAATATGATGAAAAATTAAATCCTTTATATTCTAGATATTTGACTTTGAGAAGAAGTTGGAAACTTGAAAGTCTGTCCCCCCTAAAACTTATTATACACACAGGGAATAGGGAACTGTGATAATATTAATTAGTTTTCAAAAGCAGATGCAATGGACTCTTGGAATTATATACCAAGCATAACATTTTTGTTGCTGTATTGTAGGTCTTATTTCAAAAAGTTGTTAGATGGCAGGAAGGACAAAAGTATGCAGTGGCACCCCAAGGGCTACTTAGCAGCTGGAGATTAGCCCACAAACATAGTAGGAAAACTTAGAGGTTGCAGTTTCTTTCCAGCTGTAGTGTGTACCCTGCTCCAGGTGTGCTGCACTGCAGGGCTGCTGCTGGCATTTACACCCTCCATACTCAGAGAGAAATGAGGAAAAGGAGACTCACAGAGAACCAGGGTCTGTAGAGGTTTGCTGGGAATGGTTGTTGCTGTAAGAGCCTCTCTGCCTTGTGGAGAGATGGAATGGGATTTGGTGGTTTTTGAACTTCAGTGAAAGAAAACAGGTGCAAATGCGGAGTGGGTGTATGCAAAAGATGAACAGAAAGATCAGCAGTTTTAAAACAGAGTTAGTCAGAAACTAATAGACAAAAACAACCTTATGCTAAAGAAATTTAAAACTGACCAAATTTTCTCTATATTCCTGCGATGCAGTGAGTTATATAGTTCCATCAGTAGAATTTGGAGTGTATGCATAATAGCTACCTGAAAGCACAGTTACAATTTAATCCATTTAAACAAAATTCAGAATGTTATTACAGTACATTGGGCTTTCATTTTTATCCCAACAGCCTTTGTGGAATTCAGATTGCATTTCTGGATTCACATTGAATATAAGAATATTTTTGCTTCTTACTGTGAGCTACAATTTTCTGTCCTCGCATCATTCCTATTTTACTCTGCCCAGACTAATTCCTGATTGCACTATATAGTTAGACACCTCTATGAAGAATTCTGTGCAAGGAGGAAAGTTAAATCTAGGGTTCAGATATGAAAATACAGTTTCAGATTGATTTTAAAAATCAAGGTGATATTTAGAAAGGTTCAGTTTATCTTGAGTCTCAGACCTCATTGATCCTTATTGTCTTTTTCCTTATACTCTTGGAGAGTGTGAGTACTTGCAGAGAGATGAACGGGTGGGTTCTTTACATCTCCATTTGTAACTTCTTCTGTGTTTTCCAAAAGTAAGCCATAAAGTTTTCAATACCTTCTCTTATAAAAAATATATATTCCTTGCAGCACCTACAAAAACACTAATGAAAAAAACAAAATATGCAAAAAGACTAGTGGGGCTCATACTACTCAATAGTAGACACCTATGTGGTAAACATTCACATATGTAGATACTCCAGATTCCTCTTTGATTAAATACAGAGAAATTGACATTTTCATAGCAAGAATGACTGATCTATTTTAGATGTCAGCTTTAGGATAAGATTAAATGTGCACTGTAAAAGTATACAACATTGTCTTTCTCTTTCTTTCTCCTTCTTTTTCTTTTTCTCTTTCTTTCTTTCTTTCTTTCTTTCTTTCTTTCTTTCTTTCTTTCTTTCTT
>JANPWX010000019.1:1910706-1944572 GCA_024734555.1 Trochalopteron elliotii
TCTCTTTCTTTCTTTCCCTTCCTTCCCTTTTCTTTTTTCTTTTCTTTCTTTTTTCTTTTCTTTCTTTTTTCTTTTCTTCTTCTCTTCTCTTCTCTTCTCTTCTCTTCTCTTCTCTTCTCTTCTCTTCTCTTCTCTTCTCTTCTCTTCTCTTCTCTTCTCTTCTCTTCTTTCTTCATTGACTGTAAAGTAGAATACATTTCTGATTCTGTTATTTTTTAATAGCCATCAACATTTAGTCAAATGACCACCATTAATTTTGGTTTGAGTGTCGTGAGTTATGAAGATTAGATGTGTCTACAACAATGCCAAAAGGAACATCTGATACAAAATATGTACCTCAGCAGTGCTTTTCTATTAAGAACACCAGTCTATTGCTACTATAGGTCCTACTACACTTTTCTGCTGTTAAAATTGTCAAGGATGCAAACTTTACTAAAACCAACAAACAAACAAGCAAACCAAAAAACCCACCAAATCTTGTTCCACAGGACTATTGATATAGTCAAACTATTGATAAGCACAGGGATAGCATTCAGATCTCTTATTTCAGACTGCTTCATAGCAAGTCCTACAACTACCAAGGGTGCAAGGGCACAAGGACTGTGATATTCAGGCTGTAAGTGACATGTCTGGGACAACAGAGTGAAAGATATCCTTTACAAAGGTTAAGGATCATCAGCTCTCTGCGTTTTTTATTGTTTCCTTATGTGGAATAAAATTTTGGTGTCCTCCCATGGGACATTTTAAAATTCAATTAATCATATTTTCCCAGATTTTAAAAAGATTCTAAACAGTAGTCTAGTCACAAATTAGCTTGCAAGATTCAGTTTCTGGATGTTTTTTCAAGGGTTTTAAAAGTGTTTAGGATTTTATATGGGTTTGTTTTGCAACAAACTATAAACCTGAAGAAGATGTATAGAATGTCAGTGTTATTAACTGAAAAATCATAATTCTTTTTCCTGAAATTTTAAAAAGAAACTTATTCTGTGAAGTAAAATTATTTTTCCTGTCTTAAATTTTGAAAATTGTAATTATTTTACGCAGAATCTCGTGCATGTGCTAGACATATTTTGATATTGTGAAATTGCTTAACTAAGTGTTGAAATTCCAATGATTACAGTCTGAATAATTGTTCGATTAGCAGAGATGATGGTTTTAGGTATCATTTGTAAAATTAAATTTCCTGGGCTACCAGTAAGTGGTTTCATGAAATCAAGCATCATGATTCTTCCTCATCAGCTGCAGTGTTAGTGTCCAGTAGCCTTTAGAGTTTTTCTTTCAGCATCAACAGCTTTAGGAGTAAGGTTTACTCACAATTTCTTTCTTTGCTTTAAGTTTTCTGAAATATTTCATGTGATTTATCTGTACTATCAAATGCTCTGAATGCAGGTAAGGTTTTTATTGTCCTAGACCACTGAATTGATCTACTGTTATCCAGTTGTGCTAAATACTGAGGGACTAATCCATGTTGATGATCACTTTATCTTCTATAAAGAACCTCTCTTTCTTTCATAGTCATTCCAAAGCTTTTATAAAAGATAAAAGTAAATGGCTTTCAGGAATATTCTTTCAGTTATAGTGGCTACCTTAAAAAGAGAATACATGCTATGCATGACTGGCTTGAATACTACAGTGTTCCTTATCCATAAATAGCACTTGATTCTCACCTAATTGTGACTAAATTAAATCATTCATTATATACTGAGTTTATTAGTCAGAAGAAAATAGATGATATGGAAACTGTGATACAAGCATTTAGACCTTGGTCCTAGGCTTAAAGAAAGAAATGGCAAAGTTCCTATTGACTCTAATGGTCCATGATCTGAGACTGGAAGAAGGTTGTTTGCAGAAGATTTTTATTAACTGTGCGACTTTGACACAGACTGACAAGTTTAAACTTGTGTAAGTGTGTTTTCATTCCAGGCACTGCCTTATGAATGTTTCATATTCTCATCACTGTAGTCCCCGCTATGTTTCTCACTGTCATTGTTACAGTGTGGCACCTATTCGTGTAACAAACCTATACAGAATAGAAGAGTAGATAGGAAAAAAAACAATGGGAAAGCAGTAACATTCTCTCAGACACTACTGAGGCCAAAGATCAATGTCTCTTCCCTGTCATGTAATTTCGATAGCATATTCAACATCTGTTATGAATTCTGCATCATCTCTGCTACAGGAAGTAGAATATAAAACTATGTACATTTTAGAGACTTGCACTTCCTTGATTGTTATCTGCAAATGCTTTGCAGTGGCTGTGGCTTCACAGTAGTACAGCTTGTAATTGCTTGTAAACTGCACCAGGGCCAAAGTTTTCCAACTGTCACCCATGCTGTCATTCAGAGGCAAAGACAAGAATGATTTCTGTCCAATTAGCGTGGAAATGTTAACCTCTTTAGCTGCAGAAATTCAGATACACTTGGATGAGAAGGAACTTCTATTTCTATGACTGTGTTGATGGAAAGCAACAGCTGAATTCCAGCCTAGCTGCAGGAAGACCTTATCAACCTTCTGTCTGAGGCTGATGAATTTTTCAATTCCGTTCTGCTAGTCTGCTAATAATAGACACTAGACCTTTAATCTTATTTATTTATTTGATCTTGCCTGCTTTAACTGGATAATTGTTGATTGCTAACTTTATTTGGCTTTTTCAATTAGCTTAATTTTTAGAAAATGTTCAGACACTGGGCTGGGTTTTGTCTATTACTGTTCTATAAAATGGGGGTGATTCAACAGAAATCAATATTGCTTACTGCACTGTCCTTTAAGGGTTGGATCCTTTTCCTTTGAGCTTTTATATGAATTGGTTTAGATTCATAGTTGCAGTTTAAAAATATACAAAGAAGATAAAAATTCATCTAAAAAAACTTAATTTTAGTAAGCAGAGACAATTCTCAACATTATTAAATTAGACATACTAAAAAGGAAAAAAAACCCCAGAACTTCAACTATTTTGCCAAATAAAAGGACAGAGGAAAAAACAAAAAGAAAAAGAGAGAGAGTGAAGTGAGAGGGAGAAAAGAGATTTTCGTTGTCCTTGGCTTCTTAAATGAGGAACTTTTTACTTGGCTGGACTCGAAAAAAAATTTGCTGGTAATGTTTTTTTCTGGCTGGGAAATGGATTAAGAATCTCTCTCCCTGGCAACTTCTTTCTTTTTTTGGGTAGCTAGCTTAAAGAAACACCCTTGTTTATTTTGGCTGTCTGAATTTTCCTGCTGTAGACAGAAGAATCAGAAAGAGAGGGATGTAACAGCACAGCTGCAAGTGGATGATCAATCACAGTCACATACTGCAAACAGAAATAGTGTTTAAAAGTGTTAGCAATGATCTGGTGATATTGTAGGTCTGTTTTTCTTTCAGAATATACATGTCCAATACATCACTGTTGAGAAGCTTTTCTTTCTTAGCCAATGTAAAATTATTTCACTGCATTAGCTCTGATAAACTTTCATTTGTAGATGCCTGTTTTATCCTCAAAAGAAGGAAACAAACATCTTTCATTACTTTCCTCACCATCCCCCTTCCTCCAAACCTTGAACTGTGTATTGATGTCCTTGACAACACAAAAAAAATTCTCCATTAAACTGGGAGGAATGATCCAGAATAATTAAGAAAGCTGCATCCTTTCATTTCCAGGCAGCCTCTGGAAAAATCATGCTGTGAGAAGAATTTCTAACCATAGAGGACTGTGAATTGCACATGATAAATAACTGTGTAATCTTCTCCAACTCCTCCCTTAGAGGGGTTTAAAGGGGGGAAAAAATCCAATCTTTTGGTCCATATATTGACATGAGGAGGGAGGGATGAAGTAACATTTTCTTATCTATCCCTTTAGTGCCATGAAAGGCACTGAATGAAAGTTGCCTGCAAACAGATGTCTTTATGTTTTGAGAGAGTGCAGTTATTCAGGGAGAGGGCATTGCTAGAATGAAGAAATATTCCTCCTCACTAAAAGCCACAGGCACTTTCTTTACGTAGTTGCTGTTGGCATTGGCAGAAGTGCTTTGCAAAATTCCCACTCTGCACCTGTAAATTCCCCCAAGGCACATTTGAAACCTTAGGGGATATATACAGCCAGGGACAGCACATGGGCATGGTCAGGGCCTACGTGCGTGCGAGATGGTTTTTCAAGCATACCTCAAGGTCAAAGAATCCACGGGAAAAACATCCCACAAAAGTCCCTGTGGGTTCACAGGACTGTGATCCCTGCTGACTCTGTGGGTGTCCAGATCCAACCTCCCAACATTCCTCAGCACATGATGCAGTGGAAACTGTGGCTTGAGCCTGCAGATCATTCTGCCTGATTTTTGGCCATCCCAT
This sequence comes from Trochalopteron elliotii, assembly GCA_024734555.1. Taxonomy (NCBI): domain Eukaryota; kingdom Metazoa; phylum Chordata; class Aves; order Passeriformes; family Leiothrichidae; genus Trochalopteron; species Trochalopteron elliotii. The sequence goes on from JANPWX010000019.1 coordinate 1,915,027, forward strand.
GACTTTTTTCCATGGGAGGATGTTAACTGAGCCAAAGTGTTTAACTGAATCTGGCAATTCTCAGCCATTTGCTGGCAGCCACCAATTTGGTGAATTGACATAATTTGTGACACTCTAAGTGTGGGAAACTAAATGGAGACATTTTTATTTTAAAAAGAATTAGCTCAGCTCCTGCAAAGAAGAACAAGAAGAAAAAAAAAAAAAAAGAAAAAAAAAGAAAGATGTTTTCCAGGACTAATTATTTCTTGTGTCTGAAATGATGACACAGGCAGTATAAAACTGTGGGATGAAGTGGAAAACCACTGTTCCTAAACAAGACAAACCAAGAGTGCCCAAGCCTGTTAAAAATTCTAGGAAACAGGGAAAATCTCCACAGTTTAAACTGTAACCTTAGCAATGTGGTGTGCTGTCAATAAGAGGTAATACACAACTATCCAGGGGAAAAAACAATTTCTTCCAGTCTTTCCTGCACTTCTTTTCATTGGGAAAAGAAACATTACTTGTTGCTTGCTTTGCCCTCCCTTCTTCAGCTGTTCTCTAAACTGATTTCTTCTTTGACATGCTGACATGAATGTTGCACATCACGGTGTCCACTCTAGCTGCCAGACCAGGCATGGTGCTGGAGATACCATCATTGGGTCATCTCCAAATTTAATGGCTTTCCCTTGTAAGCCTGCTTTTGGTTCCTCCTGTTCTTGTGGAAAAGAACCCCTGCTCAGTAAAAACTGCCATCATCAAACCTACTAATGAAACACTGCTCTTGAAAGGGTACAACAGTCAGGGAAGGCAAACCATGACAGAGTAAAAATCACAAAAAATCTTAGGTTTACTCTCTTCAGAAATGCTTTCGTGGCATCATACTTCAGCTGGCAGTAGCCAATAGTCAAAATGTTTCCAGAATGCTGGGGCTTGTATTTCCACCTCTCTCCCCTCTTACCATAGCTCTGAGCAGAGCTATTTACTGAATCAGCCTCAATGACTTCAACTGATTTTCAGCCCATAAGTTTTTTTTTCTTTTTTTTTTTTTGGTCTCTCTGAAATTAATTTCACCATGTTAAAAAGTATTAGGTGTTCATCTTTTGTAAGAAATGAAAACAGCTTGTGGTCTGGGATGTTAGTTTTTTCCTTTCCATTTAAACAAGAGAATCACGTGAAAAATAGAGCCTAGGGTTTAAAATAAGTAGATTCAGGACTCCAGAGAATTTAAACAAAGTAAAATGAGCCTTGCAGTGCTTTCTGTTTAGCAATCTGTTACAGTTGAATATTTGGTATAAAGGCAGTGTATTATGCAAAAAAAACCCCACATAACATTGGCCAAATCTGCTGCCATTTATAGACCATAGAAACTCAATCTTGAATAAAATGATACACCCTCAAGAACTAAAAGTAACACCACTGAAATCAAAACATATTTCTTCACGTGGGCACTAATGTAAAATGGAAGATTTGACACAAAATAAATAAATAGAATTTAGAAAACTATTGTTATTTGGCCATGTCCAGTTTTTTCAGTGTGTCAGCTTCTTAAAAAATACTAAATCCAAAAGTTGGAATGCAAGCAAAATATAGAATCTAAATATGATTGTCAGTAACAATGGTGCTCAAGCCCAGGTTGGGTGGAGCTCTGAGCTGTCTGATCTAGTAAAAGCTGTCTCTTCCCATGACAGGGAGGTTGGAACTAAATGATCTCTAAGGTCACTTCCAACCCAAGCCATTTATGATAATTCTTTGTGTGCTTTGTTCCTCTTATTCTTCTCTTTTATGCCGTGTACTCTTACAGGCTTAACAATCTTTTTTTCCTTTTTCAGTGATTTGAGTTTTTGACCACTGAAAATGTTTAATCAGGCAAATTTTTATCTCAGAAAAGATATTATGCCAGAGAAATAATAACATTATATTTAACAATTAATTATTTTTTCCCAATGATAAAGAATATTTTGGTAACCATCTAGGGTGTCAAATGGAGTTATAGATGCATATCGCATGAATACCAACAACAAAATAATCACTGAAATTCTATATTTTGCTTTCTTTTGGTTGAAAAATATTTATTAATACAGTATGCTCTCAAGATTTGGTAATTGGATTAGCCTCTTACATAATATATGCTGCTGGCTGCTTGAGTGATTTGAGTACTCATCTTGTTTATTAAGTTAAAATTATGCTGCAAAAAATTAGATTCATATTTTCATATTTTTTGTACATTTCTGACTATATAATTGATGAGTTCTAATTTTCACCATGTCCCTTATTCTCTGGAGCTATTTCTCTGTGAGAAAATTTTTCTTCATTTTTAATGAGAAAGCCACCAGTACTTTAGTGGTTAATAACAAATGAAAAATAAATCTGGAGTCAAGTGTGATTGCTTTGCTAGAAAGAATAAGGAGAATCTTATGCAACAATCTCTACTGCTTGTTTTTGCTTAGTTGTGTCTCTAAAATCCATAAAATCTCTTTGCCACCTCAATTTCTCCATGATTTTTCTCTTATGTATAAGCCTGAGCTGTGTGAAGTGAAACTATATCTTAAAGTAAATTTTCTTTTAGTGTACTACAGGTTGAGGTGATTGATCCCATTTTCTACATCAAAATACCCCTGGGGTAATTTGTCTCTCCAAATCCTGTTCACAGTACATCCTATTAGTAAGACTGCTTGCCAGAAAAGTTTTCTGAAGTATGTACATGGATGAATTGTATACATTTTGTCCACTATCTAACCAACATATCTATGGAAGTTAATTTTCTGATTAGGAAAACTTGCTCATAATGACTCATTTGTGTCTTACTAAGAGGACACATTGATCCAGTTAAACTCCAGATTTCGAAATAAGATTGAAGTATTTCTATGTGTCACAATTTTATAAATGCAATCAATCATAATTTTAATTAGACTCAATTTCTTCTGTGTTTGTGAAATGCACTCTGCTTCTGGATCTAAAAGGAATTTAAGGTTTCTCATCACCATTACAGAGGAATCTCAGAAGCATGGAACTTATTCTAGGCTTTGGATGTGTCATTTCTGCTGCAGGTAAAATAAGGTGGGAAGTTGCTTGGAAGATCATGGAAGTCTTTCTTTTCTTCATGACATCCAGAGACCGGGAAACATTGAAAGTCACGAGCAGTGTTTAAGCTGGGAAAGACAACTCTGTGAAACATTAGCCAATAGCTCACAATTCCTCACTTAGTTGCACTGGTATTATTTAACTCAATGCCTCAGAGCATTTAGCAGGTGAAGTAGGCAGTCTGAAAAGAGGAACTTCACTGTTACTAACACTCTTCGTTTCTGCCTGGAATTAACCCTGACCAAAATAATTGTCATAATCTCAGCCATTTATTCATTATTTAGAAGTTAGTCTTCATTTAAGTAGTACATGTCTATATATACATTCAAATAGATTATTTGATCAGACTTTTCGTGCTTTTTCCCAAGACATCATATTCAAAGGTGTAATAGATATGTTGATAAATTTGTGTAATAAAATATGGGAAACATAGTAATGTAGTAAATTATTAAATGTATTATAAATGTTATACTTTGTAACTTTGTAAATGCAAAAGAAAGTCCTGGTTCCCAGAACAAGGAGGCATTTCCAAATACCAGGACATACCTTGCAAAACTGTGAAGTGACAGATTAACCCCCCAATTTGCACGAGAAAGAAGACCAGCTCACCAGGATGTTGGTCCTTGATGCAATCAGGCTTTGTGCACCTGGACCATCATGGACCATTGAAACATCGATAGTCATCTCGAGGGTGGACCCCGGGTTTGAGGAAATCAACATCCCAAAAGGAGGTTCCAGGAAAATCCTTTCAGACGTGTCCGAAATCTGTTTAGGATTCATCACCGGGTGAAAAGACTGTTTGAATGTGAGGACACAACACCCCCGCCGCTAGGCACAAAATACAGTATAAGAACTCGGACTCAAAACCCAAAAAATTGTGGAACAGGGCGACATAGCATCCTTACTGTCGGTCGTCTGTTTCACCCAACATTTGAATGTTGTTCTTGTGGCTGTCTCAAATAGATTTTAAGATGGAAAAATAAAAATTTGTTCTTTCTATCCAGTTGGCTAAAATTCATTTATAACAAAGGTAACAGTTTGCGTTAAGGGCCCAGTAGAGATAATTTTATTTAGCCTTACCTCTAGAGAGCAGTTAAATTTACTTACTAGCAAACCCATAGATTCAGATAATCCAGGCATATATAGGTCAAAATACTCACCAAGGAACAATAAAAGCATGTCACTTCTGTTAGCTGATCTTTTAAAAGCTGTCTTGTTGTCATTTCGGACCTGGATCTTCTGATTTTCAGTGGAATTGTTCCATTTTATCTGAGATGTAAACTTCTTTGAAATGGAAATCCTAATCATTACCTCTTGACTGCTTCAAAGGATTGATAGCCCACTTTGAATCTCTTTGAAGTACTTACTTCAAATTAAAAAACAAGTTACCTTGAAAGAAGACAATTATACCTTGAGCAACAGACATTCTTTCTGAAAAGCTTCCTGGTCCATGAGCATCTTTGAAGTATATATTGTTCACCAACTGTACCTTAAAGTTTAACCAGTAATAAACACTCCCTTGTGATACAGACATGAAGTTTTGACATTTTAATAGTCAAAGAGGAATTACAATTAGTTTTAGTCACTATGTACAATGTTGTTCGAAATAACCAAATTAATTTGAGGAAATCAGGTATTACAGGAATTGCAAGAAAAAGATGTCTTCTAGCTCTCAACTTCATCTCAGACTACAAATTATAGGATTAATTCAGCTAAAAAAAGTGTAATATACCCCCCTTTTTTCCTGAGAAAATTAGTTGCTCATTTTGACTCTTTATTATCCTAATCAATAAATAATTCCTGAAATTCAAGACCTGTAAGTCTATATTGGTTAAATTAATGTTCAGGGCAAGATGTGCTGTTTCCAAAATTTATACATTAAAAGTGGAGTAGTAAAATTTCTGAACTGAAATTCTACATTCTTGACTTCTTTGAAGAAAATTATACATATGAAAGATTGTAATCAACTTAGGTTTATGTGTTGTCTTCCTCTATTTTTCTCCTTTATGACTTGATTATTTTTTTATCCCATTTTAGTCATAAAATTAAAGACTAGGGCTGAAATAAAGAAAAGATAAAACAAAGGTTTGGAATCTTATCTATAACCTTTAAATAAATGAATAGCCTTCTTTTTTTAGGGCTTTAACTTGATTATTTTTACAAATTTTCATGATCCAGGCATATAGGGGAGATTAATTATGTATCTAAGACACAAGTAGGGTTAAAGTGTTGTTTCCTCCTTTTTCCCACTGTACCTGTGGAAACCCCAAATACAACAATCTGTTCTGTGAAATCCCTGGTCAATCCTGACTAACATCTACTTTCAGAGTGTACTTGCCACACAAAATTTTCACTGTGTTTAGAAGAGTCAGCAGACTTGAGTAGACTGAAGAACTGATAATAAAGGAAGAACAGACACAGTGTCATCTTTCCCATGCAAACTATCTGCTTGCTTCAAAGCATAGTTAATTCCATCTAATTTGGAAGTGTATACAATTGGTACATTATGATTTTCATGGCTGGCAAAAAATCCAAGGGAACATTGGACACTATATCAGGAGAATTCATGCCTCCTTAAGAAGAGGTAAGCAGCTGGCAAGCATCAAATATACTGTGATCTGGGCTTTACTCAAGAAACATTATCTGGACAGTATATAAACTATCTTTACAACTCTCTCTCTCTAGCATTCCCTTTCAAGGGAAATTCCTAGAGAAGATGACTAAATAAAAGCTGTTCAAGGAGGTGTTTCATACTTCATCCTCCTGTTTCGTGCTTCATTCTCTAAGGGAAAAAAAGGGGAAAAAAACTCACTAGTCTGATTCTTGATACCACATATTTTTATATAATTAAGTGCAACAGCATTGAAATTACTCAAATTTTGCCACTACAGACCCTTCAGATCAAGACCAAAATGAGATTCAGTGTATCAGTCCATTTTTACTTGCATTTATAATGTTGATCCACTTATTCAGATCCCTCCTGGTTTTTTAATTGGAAATTGATTTATTGAAATAGAACACAATTTCTCTAGCTGTTAAAATAGTACAGTCTAAATAGAACATTCAAAGCATGAAACAATATATTTTTTACCATCCATGATATGAGAAATCATTTATCAAGTGAGCTGATGTTCAAATAATGATGTCCAAAACCTTATCTTGTTATTCTTTCCACAAGTGACAATAATGAGTAACACAGAATATCAGCTTAAAATGAATAGAATGAAAGTCAAAGCAAAGGAAACCCACAGCATGCCAAAAACATCACTTAGGGGGTGCTGACTAAAAGTGAACAAAAGACAGGGAGTGACATGAAGGAGTGCCTTCATCTATCATTGTTTCTCCTCTTCCATACAAAAAAACCCCAAAAACCAACTATGTGAATTCAGGCCTTGGATTGAATAAAATTGGCAAGCACACTAAGCATGTGGACATGCTCTTTTTTTGTCCCTAATAGAACACCAGTTATCTGAAACAGAAATACTACATCCCTAGGTGGCATAAAAATACTTCTGAAAATCAAATATCTCTCTGCAGTACAATCCAGAGTATGGGGAAATTTCAAGAGTTATGACAGCAAAAATTTCAAGTCACTGGGCTTATGTGTATGCAAGGGTCATTGACCTCAATGTAGTTAAACCATGGTGAGCTGGTGAGGGTCTGCCCTCTGTTGTGTGTCCAGTCCGTTTGCAGATAGGCACACCTATGGCTTCATCTGCTTTAGGTTTACTGTCATTAGGGTATGAGTGGGGTCTTCTTAGTTTTCAAGGCAAAATTTGGAAGACCCATCAGACTAACAACATAATGATAACTAATAGCTTTTTGGGTTACCAGAAACTCTTATCACCTGGAGAAATTGCAAGGTATGGTGTGAAAATTTCTAGTGTGAGCTATGGGTGCTGTTGTAGTAAGTCTTTATTCCTGGAGCTTGTTCCTCTCATTCCACTGCTTTTTACATAGTTCATAGCTTTCAGCAGCTCTGTCTAGATGTTTTTGAAACACGATCAAGTATTGTTTGAAGGTTCCAAATTGTTCTCTTCTCTTTAATCACCTCCTTAAATATCTGAATTGCCAGTAAAGTAAACAAAATAAGGACAAGTATGTTTAAAAGAACAGGCTTTGAAGCATTTTCACAACTCTAACTCTGCCCATAAACAGCCTTACCCATGAGTCAGAGTCCCTTTTTCTTCATTGCTTCTTTCTGGTTTAGCTCAAATATTCTATCTCAAATGTTATATATAAAACATGTTCAGATGTCTTCTAATATGCCACCAATCCTACAAGCACAGAGATTACAAATATTTCAGTACATTGCAGTGAGTAGATAATAGAGAGAACATAGCTAAATCATTTTAGCTAATGTAGGACAGTTTTCCATGATATATATTTAGTTCTTCATGTCTGTCTTGTATGAAATAGCTCCTGAAATAGTTCTCTCATTTCCTTCAGGAGACACATTCCTAAACCAATACATATTACACTGCTGAAAGTTTTCCTAATATCCAACCAATAAGTGTTTAATTAATTTGATCCTATTTCTATTATATACATCCCTCCACACTATACCTTCTCTTCTTGTACACATTTGGAAAATATCTAGACTGCTTAGACCAAATCCTCACTGAAGCCATGATGATTTAAACCAGATGAGTATCTGGCTCTTTGTGTCTACTAAATAAATCATTTTAAATCTTTCCTCACAGCTTAGTCTCTATAGATCCCTGACTGTTTCTTTTTTTTTCTTTTAGTTAAGAACAAGAGCAGTATGACAATACTAGTCCAGATATGGTCAGTCTTTGGTAATATGGAATGCAGCTTTCCCCTCTCTGTTCCATTAATTTGGTTCCTCTGTTAACTTAATAGACCCTGTAATTATTTTAGTTTCCATTTGCATATCCTGAACTTCTCCCTTATTAGAACTCAAAAGGTAATTGTTAAGTATTCTTTCCTTCTGAATTTCTATTTCCCTCGAATACCTGTGGTTTGGAAAAGTTATGTTTCATAGATGTAATGCAATAAAATATGATTTTTTCTGCTCTCTCTTGCAATTTTTTCTAAGGTAGGGAGCACGTCAGTTCACAAACCAAATCAAATTGTACACAAGAATTGGTGCATGCAAGGTATAAAGTGGCCATGCTGAAACAGTAACAGAGATGTGACTCTTGATAAGTGAGGTTTAAGTTTGGTATGCTTTAAAATTCTTTCTTTGTGCTGAACACTTGGGGTACACAGATTGCTCAGTTGTATTCTGTGGCTACAGTGGAATTATCTTCAGATATGGGGCTGTGTATTCTGCTTCTCCCTGTGTGCAGAATAAGTAGTTACCAAGTCCTGCAACTGCTAACCCCAACTTCTAATCCTTTCTTCTGTTTAAATTTTTGTATGTTTTTGTTTCACCCCGTTAAGCAGTAATCCACTGATTTTTAACAGACTTCATGACTCATTTTATGTAATGTTATCCATTTGTTTTCTCTTAAATCCATATAGTGTTCCTCATCCTTAGTACATAGGGTACATCTGACAATTTTTTTTGACAATCCAGTTTAGCCTCATTCTGTGTCTATGATTTCTGGCCTTGTTGAGCTGACTCTTGTGGCCTTGAGATACCTGACAAAGGCCTCAGGTACAACCTAACTCACTTAAGGCATAACATGATCTTAGCCAAAGCAGCCCTGACTGGCAAGGTCATGACAATAACTATTAGTGTAATCAGTCCTGAAAGACACTCATGAATCAAGACCTTTTTGTGTAATACCTGCTGGTTTTAACCCAGGCTGTATCTCCTGGGGAAAAAGAATGATGAGTGCTGGATCCCTGCAGTTAAAAATAACTTACAGGTAACATCCCTGGGGTACAGATGTGTTCTTATAAATCTCTCTGAATCTTCCAGGACTTTGGAAGCTGCTCCAGGATCAGTGTTCTCAGCTTCTCAGAAATACACACAAAGTTGAATTTTGTGGAAATAATAGAACAAGGACTAAAAGAGAGGGAAGACAATAGGATTATGACAATTGATGCATAAATCAGGAGCCCTGAAAGAAAGCTGAGAGGAGTCATTTTGGTTTCTGAGAAGGTGAGTGAAAACTAGGAAACTGCAAAAGGAGTTTCAAGGAAAAGGTAGACACAGAATTTCATAGCACTTTCAGGATCTGGAAAAAAAAAAAATCGAAAGTATTCATGTTATTGGGAACTGCAATTCTTCCCCACTTTTAGTATTGCCTCCTCTACTGCCTCTGTTTCATTTGAGAACAGGATTACTTACACAGAGTTTTCTCTCTAAGACCAAATTTCTTCCTTGGAAATAGCCCTTTATTCGCCATTCCTCCACTTTCTGCCTAACACAAGTAGACCAGATGAAGAAAGAAGGAGTGGGATCTTCTCTAATTGAGCAGAAAAGAAAGAGGTGAAGAAAGTAACAGAAGTGGAAAATTCTTCTCCTGAGATTTCAAGGCCTCAAGGAAGACACTGAAGGCAGCTGCTCTAGCATCCATATGGGGTTGCATCATCGAAAACCAGCCATGATTTCACGACTTCTCACATATACGAATAGCCCTCACAGAGCAAGAAATTGTCTTTTTGGATCACACATTACTTGAGTAGCCAATGGAAAGAAACTGCTGCCTATTCTCTTACTGTCATGATCTCTTTTCCGGCCACAAAGGAATTGAAATTTAAATGTAAAATTTTATAGTATCTTGCTTTTTCCTATCTACTTTGAAAATTGTCAAGTATTATAAGCTAGAACCTAGTATCATTATATGAAAATTATTTGACTCATAACCTTAAGAAATGATGTATAAATGATGCAAAGATAAATAGCCACAAAATAGATCACCAATCAGCAAAGAGCTGATTTGGAGCTATTTGGAGTTAGTCTGAGGGCATTTGCTTTTGCAATACCAGGTAACATTTATCTTGTAGTTCAGAAACATGCTAGGATAACAACGTTTAAAGATTACTCAGAATTTAAATAGAAAATTTAATTTACTCAAAACCAACTTGAAAACAGAATTTATGTACTGACAGTGTTTAGTTTTCCTGCCTTTTCTATGTCTCAGATTGTATTTATCCAGGTTTGCCACCTCTATTATGTTGTATTCTTTGCTGCTCCAACACTGTTAAATTTCTTGTTATAGTCACACTTTTTGCTGTTGTATTCTTCCAGTATAATTGATGTCATTGTTGCAGTGTGTATGGAAAGAATCATATAGCTTTGTTTGTGTTTCACAGCTTGGTAGTCATAGTTATTTTAACTGCAGGGTAGGAACAATTCTCAGAAAGACTGCTTTATTTTTTTTTTTTTTTAGAAAACTTTACTGAATTGCTAACTCTTTAACTCTTCTCACATTTGCAAGATGTTTTAATTGAGAAGTGACCAGCAAGTGACTGATAATACAGCTGAAGATAATCTACGGCATGAAAACCACAGGATTCAAAAGGCATTCCTCTGTTAGTAACAGGACAATGCATAGGAATTTCCTTCTGAAAACAAGGAAGAACTTTACTGTTCAGGTGACTGTGCACTGAATCCAGCCTCCATCTCGAAAGAAACTGATCTAAATCTTCCTTTCTCTTTCGCGTTCTACCAGAGTGATCATTCCCAGTTTGCTTAGGTAATCTCCCTCTTTGTTATTACATTTCCTCACTGTTTATTATTTTAATTGACCTGATGATATTTTGGTTAAAAGACAAGTACTGTGTAAGTCTATTCTTAAAATCACAAATGGTTTTAGTTCCCTATCTCTGAAAAAGTATTTTGTCTACAGTATTTCTAAGTCACAGAGGTCATGCATAAAGCCTTGTCACACAGAACTATTCAGTTAAAGCAAGATTAAAAAACTGACAAAAACAAACTTTATCCCTCATCTGCAATGATTGGCTTCGTTGAGTATGCTACAAGCTTCCTAATTTTCCATTCAGTAAAAGCCAGTTATCACCAATCTACTGAGTTGGAAGTCACCTTACATACTAAAGTCTTCTGATCCTCTGACTTGTAAACAGCTTTACTAATTTTCTAACTTCATCCCTTGTGAGGTTTCAAAGATGCTCTGTGATGGCAGAACTTCTATCATATGTGTATTATTCTATTAATGAGAAAACATATTTGAAAAATAAAACAAAAAAAATGTAAATCACTTAGTAATATCTGCTTTGTTTTATCTTCTTACAGCCTGAGATCTTTACTTACGTAAATTTTCACAGCAGAGTCACAGAGTTACAGAATGGGCAAGATTGGAAGGTACAGTAGTGGGTTGTCAGGTCTAACCTCCTTACTATAGTGGGGTCTTCCTAGAGCACAAGGCACAGGATTGTGTGCAGATGGATCTTGAATATCTGCAGGGAGAGAACAACCTCTCTGGGTAATCTCTTCCAGTGCTCAGTCACTTTCATAGTAAAGAAGCTCTTCCTCTTATTCAAGAGGAATTTCCTGTGCATTGTCCTATTGCCTGGCACCACTGAGAAGAGACTGGGTCTGTCCTCTTGACATCCTCACTCCAGATACTGAGAGACATTGATAATGTCCCCTTCCCACCATTGCTTCTCGGGGCTGAACAGGCTCAACTCCACCAGTCTGTCCTTTTAAGAGAGATGCTCTAGTCCCTTAATCACCTTTGTCACCCTCCACTGAATCCACTCCAGGAGTTCCATGTTGTCTTTTTCACTGAGAAGTTCAGAACTGGGGACAGCACTCTGGATGTGCCTCACCACAGTTGAATAGAGAGGCAGAATTATCTCCCTCTACCTGTTGGCAATGCTCTTCCCAATACACCTGAGGATGCCTTTGACCTTCATGGCCGCAAAGGCACTGCTGGCTCATGGACAGTTTGTGGTCTACCAGGATCCCCAGGTCCTTCTCCTGCTTTCCTGCAGGTTAGCCCCAGACTGTGCTGGTCCATGGGGTTATTCTTCCCTAGGTGCAGAACTCTAAATTGTGCTTTGTTGAATTTCTTCTCTGCCCATCTCCCCAACCCTTCTGAAGGGTTCACAGCACTTTGGGGTGTTGGCCACTCCCCCCAGTTTTGCATCATCAGTGAACTTGCTGAGGAGGTATCTGCCCCTTCATCCAAGTCATTGACAAATAAGTTAAACAGCATGGAACCTTGGAGGACACCACTAGTGACAGGCCTCCAACCATGCCACTAATTAAAACACTTTGAGATCTGCTGTTCAGCCAGTTCTCAACCACCAAAACAAGTAATATACAAAGAATACAAAGAATATCTGAAAAATATAATATCAAGCAATGAGAATCTCATTTTCTGGTTTGGTTTGGGTTTTTTTGATTTGGTTTGTTTTTTTTTTAATCTTGTGATAAAAAGATAATGAAATCTTTGAAACCCTGGTAATTGTTTCAATGTAGAAATTAACAAGTGGCAAAGCAGCAAAATTCCATCTGCTCAGAAACTTTCCATTAGTCTCCAAACTATTTTTCCTAGGCATCTCTTGTTTTCATGTCTCCTATTGGCTTTGCATATTTCAAGTAGAAAGCTAGATACAGTTCTCCCAGTGCCCCCAGTGGCTGACAAAGCAAATCTTCATGAGAACTCTCCTGAAACTTCCCAAAGGCCTGACAAAAGAACCTTACAGTCAAAGATCACTAGAAGTGTTCTTATCAAGGTAAGTAGAAAGTGCAAATTGTATTTCTGCTTAACCATTACAAGTTTAACCAGACAAATTATCAAAAAACACACTAAATTAAAACAGAAAAGAGGTTTTTAATCTTTAAAATTGTTTCAATTGAAACTAACCAGTCAAAATATTAAAAAATAAGAGCTACAAAATAGTAAAGATTCAAGCCTTTTCCTTAATCTTATCTCAGAAAAAAAAGCTAATAATTAAACCATTTTATTATTCACCTTAATGAAGGACAATGTAACTGCTTCTAAATCACAAAAAGACATTAGACAAGGAATGCATATAACGTGATTTTAATAAAACCTAAGGATAAGACTTACAATTACCTGTTGAAGATATAACTTATTAATTCTGATCAGATCCCACACATTTAATCAATTTTGCTCATTTAAGAAGTGCAAATATGCTTCAGGTAAAAGTTGAAGGAGAGTAAAACTACTTCAAAAAAAGTTTAGGCTTGCCCTTACTGCGAAGGGTGTATTTCTTGTTTTGACTGTCACGTTCCTTTTGTGAAGATTCTGATTTTGAAAAGATTCTGTCTTTTATTCTGCTGCTTTTTCTGTGGGTGCCTCTGCTATTGCTGTTCCCTGGGGCCATGAAGTGTGTGAGAGTCAAAACTTTTTTTCTCAGGGGGAATAAGCAACCCAATTTCAGTGCTAAGGAGAGTGGAAGTCTGTTGGAAAAGGTTACTAAACACTTCCAAATGCTACCAATTAATGTGTTTGGTGGACTATGCTAAGAAGTATGGAATGCAGAAGCAAATCCCATCGTAGTTCAATACTGCAGGGTCAGTGGTCACTCAAAATGGCTTGTATAGTAGTAAACCAACAATAGTTTGGAGACTGTGAAGTCTCTTTTCTTTTTCAGCTCAAAATGAATGTGACATTTGTCCTGACTGTCAGCTCCCTGATGTTTTCAGTCTAAAGCACTGTTACTATGTCTCTGACTTTTTAATCTGCATTTCCATTATAACCCTAATCCTCATTACCATATTATATTTTTATATATACATGAAATTCAGAATTATAAGCTGTATTTGATACTTCCTGCAATAATTGCATCTCTTCAAAGGTCAAAGATTGACTGTCATCTAAATAAGACCCTCCTGAGGATGATGTTACAGTATGTTCATCTGAATCATCTGTTTTTTTCACTGAAACTTTTCATTAGTATTTTGAAACTGTGACGAACCTGAATGGCTGTAGTGAATTTCCTATAATAGCACTGAATATAGCCTCCAGAATTTTGCTTTTCTGTTTGCTTCTGTAGTAGTTAAGATATCCATCAGGTTTTTAATGACCAGAACCATACATTAAAGTGTAAATGTTAGGGTTTGAGGGTTTATGCTTCGTTTTGTAAGCCCCAAAACCTTTTAATCTTTGTGTGTGAAGCTGTATCAGTAAACCAACTTGTGATGTTATATCATTCTGCCTTTTCCCGTAAGGAATTGATTCACTTATTGGTCTTCCATGTTGCCTGTATAACACCTGAATGGAGAATTGTAGGGATCCAGGTTTGTTTATTTGAAAATAAATTATTAAAATAATCTTTTTTAGAACAAAGGACAACTTTTGGATCTCTGTTTTCAGTCTGGTTCAACTGCCATTTGAAAAGATCCTATCAACCATAAATCTAAATCCTCCCATGTACTGTAAAACCATGAAATGTCTGGGCTATATCAGTGCTTTTTCTCATCATTAAGTCAATGGAAATGCCAAACTGTAGAAATGAAGGAATTCAGCCTTGTTTGAGAAGGACAACAAAGCAAACTAAAGAACTGTTAAGCAGTTTAAATTCATGGCTAAAACATTTTTTTTATTTAGACTGTACAAACTACAACTTGATAGAAAATCTTGATGAAGTTAAATATTTTTACTGGCATCCTGCAGCACTTCAGACAGTACGAAATTTCAAGAAAATGAGACTGCTTTCAGTCTGGCATCTAGGCACATCAATGGTTAACCACAGTCACATTTTTTATAGGCATCACAGAACAGGAGAATTTTAAGTTATGTTTTGGAGGCAAAAAATGAAGTGGCATTGCAGGAACATTCCATACCCATCAAGAGGTAGCAAGAAGCAAAGTACAATATCTTCTGTTTGGGGAAAAAAAAAACTAGCTCTTGGCCAGTGAAGAAATGTCACAGTGAAAGAGGGGCCAGATTCTCAGCAGTAAGAGAGATGATATGCAATGTGGGGCTAGAAAAGAAAGACCTCAAAAGTGAACACAAAGATCTCAGAAGCAAAAAAAAATTACCTATGCGAGGTGTGACAGGCAAAAGAGAGTCAGAGAAATGGTGTGAAAAAGAATTTAAGGTTTGAAGGAGGAATATGTTGTCAAAAAGAGAATTAAACAGACCTCAGAAGCCCCAGACCCCTCTGGGACCAATTTCAATTTCCTGCAATGGCATATAAAATCTAGGTATTTGCCTAGGTCCTAGAGTGAGACAAAAAAATAAAAATATTAAATATGATTTTATCTATCCTTGATTTTCAAGCCTAGACTGGAAAAAGTCTAGATCCTTCTCTGACTTTCTAGTCCTTCTTTGGGCAAGATATTTAACCTTGATAACATCATGAGATCAGGCAGAGTTACCCTAGGTATAAAGAGAGAGTAGAGATAGGCATGTTTCTTCCCAGCAGTCAGCCAGGAGGTATAAGTACCCCACTGAGGTGCTTATGGATCTTCCTTCCAAACCATGCCTTTAAGATCTGAAAGCTAATACTTGGAAATATTAGTACCTTCAGCAGAATCTCAGTCTGCAATTTATCAAGAATTTTTTTAAAAAAAAATCTTAGTAAACTTCAGTGATCACCAGTGGACCATCCTACTTTTTTTATAGTGAGGATGAATTATTGTTGTCTGGAAGGCAGATTTATTGCTTGTGAATGTTGTAGATCATAAACCAAAAAAGCCATCAAGCAATAGATAAATTTTGCAGATTAATTAACTATGGTCTTTAAGGCTATCAAAAACATATTTGTCACATTTTTTTCTAGAATATGAACAGTTTAATGACAAGAATTCTCCATTCTCACAAACTTTTAAGTCAATGAGTTCAAAGTTAATTCCATTTGGAGGATTTGGTATAGAGAAGGACTAGGCAAGAAAAACAGAACATTGCTTTCATTACTTCACCCAAGGACTGGAAAACAGAAATGGCTACTATTTACCAGTAATAGTTTATAACCTGCTGTCATGTATTGAACAATATAAACATTGGTACAACGCAGTATGCCCTTACTCCAAATAGTTAAATTTATATTGTTAAAGTGAAAGCAGTATCTCATACAGTGGTTAAGCTTAAAAGTAGCCAGGAAATGATCAAAGTGCAGTGCACATCTATCAGGAACAACTGCCGCTATAATACCTATGGCAGCTGCATCACACAGAAACAAATTCCTGGAGTGTGGGATGTAACCAGTGAAACCCACTTTCAATGAGATGTAAACTCTCTCTTGATCCTATTACCACAGCAGCTCTAACTCTACAAGCTTTCTTCCTTCTATCAGTCTACTAGCCATTTCCATATGCTAATTGTCCAATCACACACTTAGTGGCTGAACTACTTTTCCCTCAGTTGTTTCAGTTGAATGCAGCTCCTTGGCCCCTCCTCTAATTTAAAGTCTACGTCATTTTAGATGCTACCTGTCTTCAAAGTATGACTAAAAACAATCAGATGGATCAAAACCTGTTAGGAGAACAGAGGGACTGATACACATACTGAAAGACATACAGACCTAGGATTGCATTTCCAGGCACTAGCCCAAGGTATGCCAAGACAAGATGCACCCAGGTCACCAGCACTTCAAGGAGCTTCTAAGAGGATGAAATTACAGTCATACAGTTCTGGAGCATTCTTCCTAGCACTATATTTAAGTGCCTATCACTACATTTCTTCTTCTTCTTTATTCACAACATTTCGTGCTGCTTTTTGGCAAGAGCACTCTCTCGGGAAAATATGATGTGATGTTATCATACTGTCTCAGTTTGAAAGACAGGTATCTGCTTGGGAGGGGCAGGGCCTCCCTTCAGAATGGAGAATTCAAATCCCCTCTATCCAAATTATTATAATTTAGAAAATTGAAGGGGCTCTCAGGCAGAAGTATGGGGATGGGAATCACTGTTCTTTACTAGTATATATAACAAAGCAAACAAAAACAACAACTACAACATTAATAACAAAACAGTACCAAGTACCTTGAGGGCTTTGCGTCACAAAACCCAGGGCAGTTTGGTCTCGGTGCCCCTGCAGAAATTCTCAGAGCACCAAGCTGGAACAGTGGAGAGTCCCGGGCTGGTGGCTGGAATGGCAGGATGCCCCTGGCAGGGCAGGGGGGTGCAGGGTCTGTAGCAAAAAGAGCAGTGCCAAAGAAACCGCAACAACAGGGCAGGGCAGGGCAGGGCAGGGCTGGCCCAATTCCAGCAGAGCAGGCAGAGGAGCTCAGAATTCCAGGGCACGAGAGCAGATGATGGTAGGTTTCCCAGGTGTCATAGTTGAGGCAGATACTGCGCTCAGAGTGCTTCAATAAAAACTTCACAGGGCCTCAAGTATCAGCACCTTGTTATCTACAAATTTTTCACACCTTCTATGTAGCAATCCTATGGGCACCTCCACACAGCTCTGGGTCTTTCTCTCCTTCTGCAGTTCCAGCTTGCTGCTTCTTGTCCCTAGCACAGATGCCTAACCCTGTCTGTCCGTCATACAGTAACTTACCTTGTCTGTCCCTCACACGACCTCCTGTCCCTTCCTCCTCACAGCACAGCCATTAGGCTCCAACTGACTCTTTACCAACTAACTCTTTTATCACACCCAGCTGTGAGGGCAGGGCTGTTCCACTCTTTGGTAATTAACACAATTGCAATATATTAGAGGCAGGATTGCCTTTTGCACTATCTCTATCTGTCTTACCACATCCAGAGCTGGACTTGTCCTCTCCGATGTGATGCCAAGATCAAAAGTGCCAAGCTCCCTCCAGCTCTGTCCTTTACCTGCCCCAAAGCTCATGTTATCTCCCCCTCCGAACTTTCAGCCACCTCTTTGTTTTAGTCAAGCACCCTTAAGGCACCCAGTACTTAGTCTTCTAGCAACTTATGGGGAAAAAACTCTTTAGAGTAAAAAATTTTTACTCTAAAGAATTACCCCCCAACACATAATCTCACAAGTTTTACAGCATTCACTAGATACACTAATACGTTTGTGCATGTATGTTCATACTCAATATTTGCCAGACCAAATGCCAGCCAAGTTATTTCCACCCAGATCCCAAGTTCTGTGAGTAGGAAGGAATAATGTTTATACCCTGAAAAGGAGAGCAAAAGTGGATTGTTGTTGCCCTAATAATGTCAGTCTAGGTGATGCTTAAAATAGCTTAGAAGCCAAACAAGTTGCACTAATGGAACGTAATTCTTTCACTAACTGAAACATCCGATCACTGAGAGCATTAACTTTTCTATTGATTTTGATTATGTGAATTTTGAAATAAAATAAGAAAGCATAAGCAAAGATATTCTCTTGCTTCTCATAATATCAAAATAATCATTAATCAAAATGTTCCAATCATTTACTTGTTATGATGGAAATGGGAGATCAATGGGATATTGAAAGTGTTAAAAGTTATAGGAATTGACTCTTTGCCACTTTTTCAGAAATTATCCCCAGGAAGAAGATCTAGATTTGATGTGTTTATGTTTTGTAAGTGGAAGTTTTAATAGCTTTTCATATTGATGTTGACAGCTTTCTTTATACAAATGGGGATTTTTCAGTGTAATGCTTCTCATCAAACAAAATCCCAAGCCAGTGGGGAAACCAGACCAAACCAAAACATCCTTTTATTTTTTTAATCTCCTAGTTTCAATTAAGCCTTCACATAGAAAGATATTTCAGACCAGGATAGAATTTAAAAGCAAAAGTAGGCAGAACACACTTAAGCAGA
Organism: Trochalopteron elliotii; assembly: GCA_024734555.1. NCBI lineage: Eukaryota > Metazoa > Chordata > Aves > Passeriformes > Leiothrichidae > Trochalopteron > Trochalopteron elliotii. The sequence goes on from JANPWX010000019.1 coordinate 1,933,660, forward strand.
ATAGAGGCTCCTAGAATAATGAAGAGTGTTATAGTTAGGTTACTCCCATAGGAGCAAGAAGTTTAAGCTTTTAAATTACTGCTCCGTGGGAGTCACTTCAAGCATTTGAATCTGGATGTTCTTTGTAGGTGAATGACCTAGTCACTGAGCTGTTATCTGTGTTCTCTCTGTTGCTTACTACAGGAAATGTCCTTCTATGTGCGTATAACTAAAGATGCATTGAGTAGAGGTATACTTCCATGCATTCATTTACGTAAACTCAATTTCAAAAGTCCTAAATCTGAATATTCACAGCTGCCTCTACATTGATGACTATCAACCCAGAAATTTTGCCGATTTAATTTTTTTTATTATTATTTCCAACTTCACTGAAGGCTCTGCTATGCATTGCTGCCAGGTCATATTGCCAGGAGCATTCCAACAGTGAGACAATGCCTAAAAATGTATAAAGCCCTGCTTTTGAAAGAGATGCCAATATTCTGTATAACCTTGCTTCTGAGGAGATATAAAGTGTATTGTGGTCTGCTTAGTGGTGAAAAGATTCACTCCAAGACTATAGTCATCTAAAAATCAAACTTCCAGGTACTGACTTACTTCAGGTGTAAAAATGCATGCAAACAAAGCCATTGAAAGTACTGATATGCCAGAGTGATGCCTGAAATCAGTTAGAAGTAACTAATTTAATATTTTTTATTAGACAACGATTGATCATTTGAAAGAAATCCCCCAAAAAAAAGACTATCCATAAATACTGATAAAATCATTGTAAGGTAAATTTTATCATTGGTTAAGAGCTGTTTTGTATCTTAAAACAGGAGAGCTATCTTTTGCAACTAAAGGTAAACGTTTAAATTCAGCAGTCAAAACCTTCCATTTCATCTAAAATGTCAAAATCTTTACTTCATATACACTTTTATAACTTTTATCCACAGAAAGCCTTTAACATTCCAAATGCCTTCTCACTCTAGACAAAATGAAACAACCAAATATCGAAATACTGGGCCTGCTGAAACCGTGGGAATTCACCTTTTGAGACAGATCTGTCCATAAGATGCTGCTTTTATTGTCTCTATTAGAGTGATTGTTTCCTTGATTCCTAGAAGAGATTAGCTAGCTATGAGCAGATTATGAAGGTGTAAGACAGATAGATAATGCATATGTATTTAGAATATTTGCATTTCATAAATGAGAATCTAAATCGTAAAGCGAATTTTGAACTACCTTAAAAAATATTTGCTATTCTGAATAGTGTCAATCATGCACAAATCTGAAGAATTTTAGGGATCCTATAATTTCAGTGAACGGTTTGCAGAAGCATATATCCAATACAGTATATTTCTTTAATTTATATGTCTTTACATTTGTAGAATATTTTGCTGTCACCTTATACCCTGGTATGATCCCATTGTAATAAACTATTTTTAAAACCAGTTAGGCATAACATAATTATGTCCTATTTTGGATGCTGTTCAAATGTTCCATTAGTTTCCCAAGATGTTTCTATTAATTCCATAAATTTGTCAATTTGCACTGTTGACATTAAATAAACTAGATGTTGTTCAAATCAAAGCTTTTGCTTTTGGATCTCAAATTCTGCTTCCCTCATTCAACAGATTTCTTCTCTTTTGCAATTTATTATTATAATTATTTGCTCAAAGGTTTAATTTTTATCTTCATGTTTGCATGCAATGTGAGCTTGACATTATTGTGTACAACTGTAGAAGATCTTTTTGAAAATATGCTCCTCATCAATAGACCAGCATGTGACCATTTTCAGTGGAAATAATTCTCATTAAGCCAGTAAAGTAATTTGTGGGCTTGAGTTTTTGCCGATTACTTTTTTCCAGCCTCCTTTTCCCCACCCCCCCTTTTTTTTATGTTCTGCCATTTACTCAGAAGTTACTGTGCCATACTTTAATTAAAAAGTTAATGGAAATGTTTTAAGCTTGCATCTGAAATTGTGATTCATTGTAAATCATAAGTGTTGTCACACATATTCTTTGCCAATATATTTCATAGGGATTATTGTCACCTTGATACTCAGCTTCACAGTAATGTCCAAAAAATAATTTAAAACACCTCTGCAAAATAAATCTCTGATCTGGAGTATTTGTGTTTCTTGGAAGAAAGGTAAAAAATAGATTATATTATTGTTTCACTTTCTGTTAATCCAGCACTTAAAGACATCAGTTAGAATTCAGGCACTGCTGTGCTAAGCCATGCGTAGTGACTCCACTTACATGTTGTTCACTGTAACTGGAAGTTAGAATGTATTTCAACATAAATAGTGTATAAAAAAAGCAGTAGGAGTCCACTACACTGACCAGTGAATAAGCACAAAATAAATATATGTTTATGATAATGTTTTGACTGGCAGCTATTTTTTTTTTCACAGTGATTTGTATGGTATCATGGTTTGGATGTGTGACCAAAACAGTGTTGAAAGCACACCAGTGATTTGGTTATTGCTGATCAGTGCCTACACACTATCAAGGCCTCCTCAGTTTCTTTTGCTGCCCCAGCAGTGACTGAAGGGATGTGCCACAGCTTGGCACTGTCTTCAGCAATAAAATTGATGTAAAGAAGGAGGAAAGGGGAACTTTGGAGTGATGGTGTTTGTCTTCTCAAGCAACTCTTAAGCCTAATGAAGCCCTGCTTGCCTAAAAATGCTTAAACGTCTGCCTGTCAATGATGAGTAGTAAATTAATTCCTTATTTTGCCTTACTTGTGTGCACAGCTTTGCTTTACCTATTACACTGTCTTTATTTCAACACATGAATTTTCTCACTTTCACATTTCCAATTCTCTTCTGTATTTCCACTGGAGAGAGGGACTGTGTCATTGTGTGGGGCTGAACATCTTAGCAGGGTTAACCCACCACATACTTATTCTCACAAACAAGGAAGAACTCATTGTTAATGAGATGGTTGAAGCCAGGCTTGGCTGCAGAGACTGTAAGACCCAGGGGTTCAGCATCCTGTGATGAGCGAGCAGGGCAAAACCACAAGATTACACTACTGGACTGCAGGAGATCAGGCTTTAGTCACTTTAAGATCTGCTTGGAAAAGGCCCACGGGAAAAAACCCTGTATGGAAGAGGGACCCAAAGAGACAGGTTGATGAGCTGGTTTCTGGGCAACAGGTTGATATTCAAGGATCACCCCCAAGCTCAAGAGCAGTCCACCCCATCAATTAGGAAATCAAGTGAAAAATGACAGGTGGTCTTCATGGGAGAGCAAGGAGCTTCTGGACAAACTGAAACATGAAAAGGAAGTATACAAAAAGTAAAACTGGGAAAAAGTATCCTAGAAAGAATACAGAGGTGTTGCCTGAACATGGAGGTACGAAGTTTTCAAAGCCACAGGCAAATGGAATTGAATGTCTCCAGTAAAGCGAAAGACAAGAAAGTATTTCATAATTCCATACAAGATAAGAAGTCTAGGGAAAATGTGGGCCCGCTCCTGAACAGGTAGGGGACCTGGTGACTTGGAGAAGGATGAGGTTCTGGATCCATTCTTTACCTTGATCATTACTAGGAACAGCCAGAGATCATGGCCTTCTTGTATTTGTGTTTTTAATAATGTCTTATTTCTCCTTGTCTATCTCTACTTCAGAAAACAGACTAAAATGTCTATAATCATGTAATTCATTATCAAAATGCAGTGTGTTACAGACACCAACTCTTCAGTGGAGTTCTCAATGAGAGTCCCAACTTACTATTAATCCTGTCTTGTCTGTCTTCATTGTTAAAAAAAGGTTGAGGTCTGTTATGCTATTGCACCTTGACAGCACCTTTTCCATCACTGTAATACTAGACAGGCTACAGAGGGATTAGTACAATTGAAATCCTGGCAAACAGAAGAAGTGAGAAGAGAGCATCATGCACAACAGAAAAAAGAAGCATAAAACCTGAAATAAGGCAGGGAGTCACAGTGAAGTTACTGAGGGAATTAAGCAAAATCCATTTTCAAAACTAATGAGAACCCTTACACTGCTATCACTCCTTAAGGCATGGGACCAGAGATAAAAGCTCACATGAAGATAGCTAAAAGTCATATACCATTCTGTCAGTAAAATTCCTTAAAAAAAACTTTACTGAAGATAGCTCATTCTCTGTCTTCTTTTTCTTTTCAACGTTAACAAAAACATTCTTCCTGTTTATATTGGCAAATTTTCTTAATATAAAATGTTTGGTCTTTGTATTGCTGAAGCCAGGAAAAAAGGCAAAATATAAATAGGATTATATTCTGAAGAGATTAAATTATGAGGATATAAATGCATATGCACACAGTATAATATAGGGGTTTTATCCTTTTCCAGGACTATAGGGAATTCAGCAGGAGTTACATCAGCTGCCCAGAAATTTCAAAAATAGAAAAGCCTACCTCTGTAATTTTAATTTTTTTTATTAAAATGCAGAAGAAAATAGAATCTTTATCCATATTATCTATGTATCCTTGACAAAATTTCAATGTATCCTAGCTACACTTCACCATCAAACTGGGGAGAATAGAAAATGTCACCAATAGCAACCTCAAGTTCTTATTGCTTCACATATCCTATAAATTACCAAAATACCAAAAAAGCACCCTATTCTGAAAATAAAAATACACGTTTCTTTACAGAAGGATAGCATACTAGACAGTCTGACTTGTCCAAATATTTCTGTTCTTCCAGGTAACAACAATCTTTTTTGTAATGTTTGTCAGGTCACTTTTGTGAGTATTTGACAGCTTGCTTGCAGTAGAGATTGTTAACATGTAGTCAGCACAAGAGAAATAGTCTTTTCAGCAGACCATGTTTCAGTTTTGTCCTTATAAAGGCGGTGGTTATCCAACAAGAAATGTGTGTATTGGCTTCCAACCTAGTATTGTGCGTCAGTATAATTTGTCTGACAGTAGAGGCCTCATTCCACTACTATTCCTGTCTTCCTTCCTTTGAGCAGTGCTTCTTTCATCTTGGATGCACTGGCAAGTTATTCCCTGTATGAGATTAGCTTAGATTTGATGTTTGCCACCTTAATTCTGATTTTGTGGACTTTGTAGGTGAAAACATAGTTTAAATTCCAAGTTCTAACAGTGGATGATGTGTGGGTATGTGTGTGGGTAAATGAACACAAGAAGCCTACTACTTCGTAGATGCAACCAATATAAGCTGCATTTAAATTTTGATAAAATTTAGAGTAAGCAAATTGAGCACATCATGAATCGTCCAAGTAATAAAGGAACATGAGATAAAATCAGCAATTTGGAGGGTGACCATAAGTTGGGCTTATTCATATTTACACTGGTGAAACCGAGGGCTTCAGGCTTAAAAGAATAGTTCCTGGAAAGAAGTGGTACTGGAAACATATATCAGTCTTGGAAAGAAGGTGAAGATTCTGACTAGAGGAAAGTTATCCAACATGGCTTTGTGTCTAGTATTCCTAGACTAGGAGAAAAGTGCAGGGAAAGGGAAACCTGCTGAGAGCACTGTTGGGGAACCAAGTGTAAGACATAATCAGGTTGGGGAAAATCTTTTTTCCCTTGTCTCTTAAATAAAACCCATCACACAAATCTAAATGACATTATCACTTACCCTTTCTTACCTGCAGTTAGGTCTTAACTAATGTCTGTCAGTCTGTGGGGTCTTTGTGTTTCTGCTACCTTGACTCTGTGAGTACCTCACAAGGCTTAGGTCCCACTGCAGATCTTACTGTTCTGTTGGTTTATAAATAGTGTGACACTTATCTGAATGAGGCCTACTTATTTGTGTATATGTGGCCTCATCTTTGGCCTTTTTTTTTGAGTGATTCCTCATTTTCTTAAAATTGTTTTCCCTATGTTCTTCTAATGGCAATAGACTACCACTGAGCTTGCAGCTTAGAGCACAGGAAAACTCCTTCCTCTGTATTTTTTTTGCTATCAATTCTCCTGGCTTTTTTGATGTTTTTTCATTGTTTAGAAAATAGATGTAGATAGGTGTCACTTAATGTTGATTTTTTGTTTCCCTTCTGCAAAGACACTTCTGGACTGTTTCCTTTTGTGAGTCTACTCACCTACACTAAGGTAAAAATGTACTATAATATTGTTTATGCCATTAAACACTCTTGGTATTGTCCTCAGTTTCTTCAGTGTGAGATCATAAATGCGCCCTTACATATTCTTCTGTCACTTGTCTTGAATGGACACAGTTTCCTAATTTAGGCAATCTGGGACAGAGGATCAGGTCTTCAAAGCATTCACTCATAGTTACCACAAGTACTGGTTCCTCTTCTGGCCCAGTTTTCAACTGGAAACTTGTGAATATCTCACAAGGTCCTCAAGTGCATGAAGATACCTAGATACCTGCATCCTTATTTTTAACAAAATATTTCTTCTGCCTTCTAATATTTTGTTTGGTTTGGGGGATTTTTTTTTTTTTTTTGAGAGAGGACATAGATGATGAAGTAAAAAGAATGTAAAAATACAGTATCTTTGTACACAGGCATTTTAAGCAATTGCTGGAGTATGCTTTATTTTTAATTTTATCCCTATGAAGGGTTATTCCATGGTTATTCCATTCAGTTCATATTGTCTTTCTTTCAGTGTGTCAGTAAATAAAAAACTTCACTTTCTCATTTCCCCTCACAATGATAAATGCTTTTTAAAGACTCATTTCTTCATGCCACGTCTTCCATGCAAAGGTTCCTTTGAAAATCAGTAAAACATTCCCTGTGGTCTTAGGACTTTCATAATTCCACTTCTCTCCATTTCAAAGTGTCTTATTTTTGCTGCTGAATAACATTTTATTTCTCTTTTGCACTATCTCTAAAGTACTCCCTGTCATCAGGTTTCATATACCCTTGAGAAGACTTAACCTGTTAAAAGGATGCTCTTCAGAGATGATATAATTACAGGCAGGATTATAGCTGTATACACACAGATTGGCTTCCTGACATTGGTTTCAATCTTTCCTCCACGTAATTTTCATTTCTGGTTTGGAAAATCATATCTGTGGTATTATTACTTGCCCATACCTGTAGTGACATGAGTTTCAGGTTTTTGAATTTGTACTGTATTTGTTATTTGTCTGTACTTGGTATGTTCCTTCCACATGGCTGCACTGAATAAACGTCCTTATTAACCCAAGGGAGAGCCCGATTCCTTCATCCAAGCCTGAACCACACACAGCCTGCTGAGCTGACGGACCCACACAAACTGTTTCTGTGGTCTGGGGATTCCTGCTAGCCCCACCATGAAAGAAACTTCAACACATACCTTTACCACACTGTCAGTGGTTCAGACTTTGCCCTCCCTAGAAAAAATATTCAAGGAGCTACATAGTATAGTGGGACTTGCCTCCGACTGCTGTCTATCTTGGTTGATCATTGATCATGATGCAAAGACCACACTTAAGAATATATATGTTAAACATTAGATAACATCATATTACAGGGGCTCTAATATTTCTTTTTTAACATTACTTGGAATCAGGATAAATGACAACAGAAGGTCTAAGGCAGTGAGGGTTATATTATTCATGATCTTGTGGAAGGCTTTAAGATTGGTAAATGATTCCACAGAGAAAGTGAAACAATAGCTATAATTCTCAAGGGAAAATCTGAGATTTACTGAAAACTAGGGCACGCAGTCTGTTGTAGGAGTATATTAGAACAACACCCTCTGATATATAGCTCATAAAACAGCAGTTATATTACTGCTGTTCTTCAAGGAATATCAGCTACAAGCATATTAACAGGAATTATAATTTTGTAAATAAACATAAATGAAATTAATACACTGGAACTTGCTGCCCATTTATTAATCTAACAAAGCCTACTTTTCAAGTCCAGTTGCAGTAACTGTTCCTCACTATGACAGCATTGAGAGCCATTTGCCACTGAAAGTTATCCTATAGCAGAGGTCAAGTACTAGCCAACAGCATTTGTTTGTTTTTTTTCCAGTGGCTGTGTTTCACTAAAAAAGAAAAAAAGGGAAAAGGAAAAAGACTAATTTTTGTAGGGAAATTTGGAGCACTAAAAGGTGATGCAACATAATAATTTATATTCTGTATTCTGGAGAGAAAAAAATATATTATCTATTTAGAGAACTCACGAAGAAAACAATCACTGGTCAATAGCTGTGTAATTCCTTCTTCCACTTTCTCAACATGAGTTTTTTACAGAGACTATCCAAAGAGATTTTTTTTTTATGTTTGAAAAATAGGTACATACATTGCCAATGAAAGAACATTCTAACATGAAATGTGTATTAAACCAAATATCTACCTGGCCAACTGGGGTAATTCAGTGGTTCCTTGCCACAGTTCACGTAAGGCAAGTTATGTAGTTACTGAATTTAATTTTGTTACTGACAAAACAATCTAAAAAGGATTCAGTTTTTCAGGAGGCAGAGATAAGGCTAGGTCTTCCAAGTTTCCAGTAAATCAGGTATGTTAAACACGAACAGTGATCCTGTTTCCTGTTATAGTTGTGCTGGGGCCACCTCAGTAAGGACATGCTTTTTACTTACTCAGTGGTTCTTACTGGCTTTCTTGCCTGATGGCTTGGCTGGATCAGATTTGGAAGTATGGACTCCCATCTATTATTGGTCACAGTTTTTCTGATTTCACAGAATATTCTGGGTTGGAAGGGATTCCGAAGGATCACTGAGTCCAAGTTTTAAGTAAATGGCTCATATAGGGATAAAAGGCAAAACCTTGGCACCATTAGCACCAAGTTCTGATCAACTGAGCTACTGTCATCAATGTCATTAATGAAGTTTGGCAGAAGTATGAGCACCAGTCTGCAATCCACAGACAAAGCTAGACTGATGAATGCATGTTATTTCCCATGGATCCTGGACACATTAGGTTTGTAATTTCTGTGTATGTAATCCTTTTTATTTTTATATAGACCCTGTACACCTAACTCAGTGACAAATGTGCAGCAGTCATTTCTCTGGAATTTTTGGAAGCCTATTTGGAAGTTTTATAGGGCTACAAGATATGGTGGACTTCTTACTCTCCAGGCTAATTTTTGAAACAGTAAAGAAAATATATTTCACAATGTATTTGTGAGTGGAACTGAGTAGTTGCTACAGCAATGTCTTCTCAGGGACCCAGACCCGAATACCAGAGGAGGTATTCAGGGCAATGACAATACAGCACTCTCCAAAGCCTTAGAAATCTAAATTGAACAGTAGCCTTTTACCAAGACTGTCTGAACCATTTTCATTCTTTCTCTCCACTGAATACTCTGGAATGACATGACAAGAATATCGGGAATATTCAGAAACACCTAAAGACCTAGGTGTCTTTGTTGTAATGACTAGTAAATGATAAAAGATGAGTCATTGGATGAAGGCCTTATATTTCAGATTGTCTAAACTTGGGACCTGGGTCACAGCCAATCCTCTCAGCCTGAAAGAGTCCACTTTCAACAAATCTCACTTTTAAACATGTAAGAGGTAAGGTGGTTTTACTTGCTCCACACTTCATTGTCACAGAGATGAGCTTTTGATATCAAGCTGACACATCACCAAATGAAAAACGAGAGAAGGAAAAGGGAAAAGTAACTGTGTAGACCATAGACATGATGCCTATCAGTAATCAAATTGATGTCACTGTGAAAAAACAATTATGTTCTTAGTATGTGTCAGATAAAATTTAGAGTGTGTTAGGTAAATTGCAGGTCACCATTCCAGCCATCTGCAGGTAGAAACAACAAATTTGGGTAGGAGTATTACAGATAAAATGATATGGCCTTGATAATCCCATTTTTGAAGAGTTAAAGAGCACAGTTTGAAGGAGATAGGGTCCTGGTAAGAGAATTAGCACAGAAAGAAGAAGGAATATGGCTGTTTCAGGAAGACTGTTGAGAAACAATTCTGGCTGGCTTAAAAAACACATCCACATGTGCTATGTCACTTGTGGATAACTGTATTACACTGACTAAAGCCTCATCAGAATGTGCTCAATATTTTTTAATTATTATATTACATTTGAAGCCATGTCCAAAGTGAAACTGGCTACAGTTATGTTTCAGTCAATACCTATGTTGTTAGTATGACATAAAATTTAAGACAATTCTAGCCCCAAAGACATTTTATCTCATTTTCACACTTTCACATAGTCAGAACTGTGAAATTTACAGTCTTATATTGAACATAATTTTGAGAACTATAGTTACCCAAATCAAAAATAAACCACCACCACTACCTTTTTTATTTAGATGACAGCTAAATACACAGTTAAATCATATAAACATAAAACAAAAAATATAATAATATAAATATATTTCCCAGTGGACAGGGAGCAGATGATTGCAAAGATCATACGTCCAAATGGATGGTAGAGGTTCAACTGTTATTTTATTCATGCTTAGTTTTGTTGCCCTTCCTCTTCTCTGACAGTGACATGAAGAATGAAACAGAAAATAATTTTTTAAGAGGCAGTTTGATGTTTTATATTTATTTAGAAAGACAAACAGTTAATTTGGAAAATATTTATGTTTTTTTATTTATTCATTCTGGAATTTTTTGTTAAAATTCTGAAACAATATTTCAGGTCTCGCTTATAGCTTTTTAATTACTTTTCATTTTACTTTCTTATAGTTTATTTCATCATTAGAAACTATGTATATGATGACTATCACCATAAGAAAAGTTAGGAAAAATAATAGCAGACAACTAGCAAATGGGGGAGGAAAAAGAAGGCAAGGAGAGACAAATGAAAAATAACACTCTAAAACAATGGAATATTTATTTAAAAGAATAGTATTGAAACATTGAGAAAATAAAGAGTGGGTTTTTTTACTGAAATCTGTTTCGGTGTTTTGAAAAGTAAAAACTCCTTTTGCAACCCTCTAAAATTGTTTTTTAAATAGAACCCCAAGAGTAATCAGGTGCCATCAATCAATGCTTTCATTCTGAAAACAGGAATTTTGGCAAAAAA